>VSDK01016321.1:130732-186221 GCA_009767595.1 Symbiodinium kawagutii | reverse complement strand
TCGATGCGCTGGTGGTGGCCAGGGATGTCAGCCAGCGGTACCCAGCCCCGTGCGGGAGGAGCCAGGCAAGGAGCGGCCCCCCAGCAGAGCCCGTTCAGCTAGGCCAAGAGGTCCAAACCGTAGCACGGAAAGCTTCGACCGGACCATTGGTCTCGAAGTGATGAATCAGTTGGGTTAGCGGATGTGAAGGGTTAGGTACGGTTGATACCACATTGTTCGGAAACTCCATGAGGCTTCCATTTTGATTAGTGCTTGTGTATTCACCGCCCCATGGTTTTATCAAGCTCAGTTGTATTGTCAGTTGTTGATTTAACCCCCATGAATTGATTGGATCAACCCCCACTTGGTAAACTTGGAAGGCCCCCCCAATGTAGATCTTACAGCTTCCCAGTTGATCAAAATTGATCCATGTCCTTTGACAAATTTGAGTAAATGGTTCACCAAGCAATATACCATAATATGGCTATGGGTCAATATTGACCAACCAATAATGGGGGATAATAACCAACCAAATCAAACGGAAAACAATGGTTAATGATAGGGGAACCAAGGGTACGGGGTTTTGACCCACAGCCATATGTATGAAACACATCCTTCATGTAGGTATGCGTAGACATATATTTCAGATACCTTTTGATAAAGAATGATACATCATACATTGTTATTTTGGCGAGACTTGTTTTTTATACATCCAATAAAAACAAACTGACCACTATTTTCATACATCAATAATTCCATTATCCTCCCTACTATTGTTGTTGATTATCCCCCGCCAGTTGGTTGATTCATATCAACCCATAGCCATTTGATTCAACGCGGTGGTCCACAGATGTGTCCGGATCACCGGTCGCCACTCAGGTCGCTGCCTACAGATCTGTCCAACAAGGACTGACGAAGTGATCTGCTTCTAATAGTTATTTGGTGGTTTCTCAAAATGGGGAACCCAAAAAATGGTTGGTTTATTATTATAAATGGTTAATAATGGATGATTTGGGGGTCCCCCTATTTTGAGAAACACCCATTTTTGCTTGGGATTAATAGTATTTGTTGATTTTACTTATAGATTATACCAACAGTACTAATGTCATAGGGGTTGAAACCACCACCCATTTTTTGTTGCTTGGGATTAGAAGCAGATCAACCACTAATAGAAGCATGAATAACTAATGATTGGGATTAGTTACTAAGGAAAAAAATCATACTGGAGTTATTTTGATTTGGCATCAATATTTTGATGATGATACTAACATGAATAGATTAGTCAATAACTATCAACAATTCACTAATAGCCACTAATATTTGGGATTATTTTTGAGAGCAACTAACACAAAGCAGCTAACAGTTGCTAAGCAACTGATACTTACTAAGCACCTATTTTGAGCTCCATATGTGCAAAAATTGTTTCTAAGCAACTAACAGTTCCTGAGCAACTACTAGTTTCTGAGCAACTAATACTTACTAAACAACTAAGACTTACCAAGCAACTAATAGTTACTAAGCTTGTTACAAAGTCATTAAGCATTATCCACTATAGTGACTATTACCAATAAGTTACTAAGCAACTACTTAGTTTCTGTTACAACTAATTAGCTAATAATTGGTGATTTACTTACCTATTCAATATAGTTTTTATTGCTTAGAAATAACTAACAGTTACTAAGTCATTAAGCAATATTTGTTTCAACAAATGTGCTTCCAAGCTAAACCAGCTAGTTAACCAGACAGGTTGGTTGGTTGGTTGGTTGGTTGGTTGGTCATTATCCCCTATTATTAATGGTTGATATTGACCCATAGCCATATGTTTCAACAAATTTGTTTCCAAGCACCATCCATCCATCCATCCATCCATCCATTTCTCTCCGAGGAGATCGAGGCCGAAGCCGCGGCGTGGTTGGAGGAGGGCGCGCACGCCACGGATGACATCGGCGCCTGGACGCGGTTGAACGTTGATTCCGCCACCGGCCCGAACCATGGGTTGACTGGGCCAAATGGTGGTTTTATAGGGTTTTATAGTGGTTTGATAGGGGTTATAACCATTAATAGTGGTTAATAATAGGGGACAATAACCAACAATAGTAGCTAAATATGGCGAGCTGGGTCAAGCAGTTAACCAACCAACTAATAGGTTTAACTAGCTGGTTTAGCTGGTTAATAATAGGGGATAACAACTAGCAACTATAGGGATGTACCAGCTAGATATGGCGAGCTGGGTCAATATTAACACCAACCAATTAATGGGTGATAATCACCAATAATAAGGAAAATTGACGATAGGGGAACCAGGGGTACAGGGTTTTGACCCACTGCCAAATATCGTGAGTCAAAAGAGTGGCAGTTTTGACAATGAAAAAAATGAAATGACATTTTAATCATCATTTTTCCATGTTTAGCATTTTATTTGGAATGTTTGCTAATTTTTGTTGACGGCATGATTGTTAACAGATGATAACTGATGGTACTGTAATGGCTAGCAATGGTTCGCTCCTGTTGAATCAAAACCACGACACGGCAGGTTTTGTTGATGGATAAACCCCAGAAATGGAGGTAACCAGGACATTTAGTTGTCAATCCGTGTGGTTCCATGATGGTTATTGGATGGTCAACGCCGGCATTTTTATAAAAAGTGATGCTTCTTTATGATGACTAATGATGATCAGTGATGCTCGAGTGAATTGATGGTTGATTCCTGGTTCAAGATGGCTATTGTCGGATGGGTGCTGCCGAATGGTGATTGATCAACTAACGAACAGACCAACCAAAGCAACTAAGCAAGAGAGCAATGAAGCAACAATCCAACCAATTAGTTCCAAGGTTGGTTGCTGCACCGGAGTGCCTCGACACAAACATCGGGCAACCACATAGTGGTTTCTCAAAATAGGGAGCCCAAAAAATGGTGCTTTCATTACTATAAATGACTATTACAGGATGATTTGGGGATACCTCATTTTGAGAAACCACCACATAGGCAATGATGAAATATGTTTCATATCTATGATTATTATGCATTACCTTGCACCATGAAACACCAACCAACCACACAAGCATGAACAGCGATATCATTATCGTTGAGTTGTATCCTTTTGTGTAATGGTTGATGGTAAGTGAAGTTGATTGTTTATGTTCCAGTTTGATTTGTATGATGGTTGATGTTGATTGATGTTGGTCATCAGCCATGCAAATAATGCGTGTTAACCACCGGCTGAACCATGATTGAGTACCCGTATAAGCGGTTCTTCTTGGTCAATCACCAATGGTGATTCCTAGATCACTGACACGGCATGGTGATGGTTTCATCCCCATGATGACTCATGGCTGATGTCCCAATTATGCTTTGCTTTTTATAAACCACAATTCACCACCATCATTGTTAATGCCTCTTGTCGTTTAACCACCATTTAACAAAGAATCCCAATGAATTTGTCGTTTAACCACCATCGTTGTTAACGCCTCTTGTCGTTTAAGCACCATTTAGCAAAGAATCCCAATGAATTTGTCGTTTAACCACCACCATTGTTAACGCCTCTTGTCATTTAAGCACCATTTAGCAAAGAATGCCAATAAATTTGTCGTTTGACCATCATCATTGTTAATGTCTCTTGTCGTTTAACCACCATTGATGCATCCCAACAATTAATAGATTAACCATCAGCCTCCATCAGGATCACTATAATCACCTATAGCCCGACCACTATTGATGCTTAGCATTATCATATAACCACAGTGAACAGAAACTTCGCCATCACGAACCATCAACCACCACCGACCATCAACAATCACTAATCAAACATCACAAATCATAGAAAAACAAACATGGTGGTTTTTGAACATGGAGGACCCCTAGCATGTTTGATTACTATAAATGGTTAATATTAGATGATAACTGGCGGTACCCCTATGAGTTGCGAAACCACAATATTGGTTTTGTTGTTGCTTTTGCTCCTCTCTTTCAAACTAGTACAAACCATTTTTAATTATTGGTTATGAACCATGATTAATCGTAGTTGAGCATAATTGACCATAATTAAACATCATTAAGCCATCATACCTCATCATTTACCATCAGTAAACCATCATTAAACCATCATTAAACCATCATTAAACCATGGTTAAGCACTGCGCTTAGCACCGCACATCACAAGCATCGCACTGCTTCGGAACCGGCCACGAAGAGCCCAGGTCAGCTGCTGGCCACGGCAGATGGAGGAGCGGAGCGGAGCGGCTGCGCGGCCAGGAACTGACATGTGGCATTCGGCCGAGCCCAGTGCTTTGATGATGCTAAATGGCTGTGGGTCAATAGTAAACAACCAATAATAGTGGATGACCAACAACAATAATAGGGAAACCAATGGTTAATGATGGGAACCAGGGGTACGGGGTTTTGACCCACAGCTAAATGGTTAGTGAAGAACAATGAAGTTGATGGTTCATAACCATGAAGTCAAATTGATGGTGAAGTGATGATCATTTGATGGTTCAATGATGGTTAGTTGATGGTTATTTGGTGGTTATTTTCTGGTTATTTGATGGTTATTTGATGGTTGAATGGTACTTACATTGATGGTGAAGGGATGGTTGTTGATTGGTCAACGGAGTTTTTTTTAGCTAAATTTGTGATGCTTGATGATTAAAGATCGATTATTGGATGTTTGATGATGATTGATAGTCACTCGTTGGTTCATGATGGTCAGTTAGTGATGCCTGACAATGTCTGGTGATGCTCGTTGGTGATGGCGACCACGTGCCTGGCACAGTCGCTGGCTGGTTATGGGCTAATGAAGAGAGGCATGGCAGCTATCAATTCAAGCAGTCTATCCAGATGGCAGGTGTTTCACTTGTCAATTCCAGCCTCATTTTGAAATTCCGGCTTTGGCAATCCACAGGGACACTCCGAGACATGTTCCCGGCTTCTGAAGGGTGCAATCAATCAGTGATGTGCCAATGGCCGCTATACAATGGTCATGAGTCAACACATGCAAAACAAAAACATGTTGATCAACTCGTTGGAAAAAAGATGCCTAGATATTTTCAGGAACAGAGGGAACGATCGATCCTGGTCTCATTGACCAACTGATATGGGTGTTTCTCAAGCCATAGGGAATGACTGGGGGGTCCCCTATGGCTTGAGAAACACCCGTATGGGAACCCTGCAGTTTGCTGGGCATGCGGTGTCAGCAGTGACCGCTCCAGGACCCGGCAAGAGCGCAGCGCAGTACAACCACTTCTGGATGCTTCGGAAGGCTCGAGGAACAGCAGGGAATGGACTCCCAAAGACTAGTGAGTCATTTTATGCGCAGGTGGTATAACATCAGGAATTCACGAATCCATTCCCATTCTACATCGAATTCAATGGAATTCATGGATCCACTTCAATTCTTTTTGGGAATATGATTTAGATGCAGATCTTGAATTCTGAAGATGTTTCTCCATGGTTAATTAGCTGATACAGCTTGAACTAGTTGGCGATTTTCAACCTTTGTTACTTTACCGGATCTTTGGGATGTTTGTTTGATTCACCCATATTTTTGAGTCGGCGAAACCAAACATCAACCAGCATTGGATTACAGTCGTTTCAACCGATCAACAGACTGCTGCATGGGCTGGAGCCGCAGCCATGGGACAAGTCATCATCCCAATTCTTAACCATCAAGAAGCGTTGTCAACCATCAGATAATGTGTTCCCGTGAAGCATGAGATTCTATACCATTGATTCAATGATGAAGCATTAGTTAACCATCCTTAATCAACAGACCATTGTGGACTTGGTCCATCAAGCTCAAACAACAACTGACCATGATTCACTGGGTCACCGTTCACCGATCAGTTTACGCATCAGTAACCATTATTATCTCTCAGCCACCATTTACAGTTATTGACCACTATGATCAAACCGTATTTTGAAGAGCATTTACCCAAGCACTTATGTGACGATTGGAGATTAATTACCCCACAATCTGTTTGCAATAGTAGTAGTACCATGGGTATGGCCGTGATTTAATTGCTCATTACTTACCTGTCATTTATCAAATTCATCATAACCTGTTTTTTATCATTGAAAACTATGTGATGTTTTAAACCATCAGTTGTCATGGGCCGCCATCATCAACCATCATTACCAACTGTGTGTTTACCATGTTTTGTTGAGTAATTAACCATTTTTAGCAATTATTCCATCATCAAATGGTTTGTTCATTATCAATCAGTATAAGCCAAGACTAATCATGAACCATAGTTCTTCATCATTTACCATAGGAGTTCGGTAATGATCAACATGGTTGATTAAGATGGTTCACTATTGACCCATGTTTAGTTATCATTCCCCGATCTTGACTCCCGCAAGTACTCAAGTTTAAACTGACTCCAAAATGAATACAATCAAACATGATACTTGTGGTCAACATGATTAATTATACATGATACATTACAATAAGTAAATGATACATGATGTATCCATGTGCATTTTGACTATTTAAACCATCTCAAGTTTATCCATTTCTATATTCATGATATAATCATCATATATCCAAATTCATATTCATGGATTGATGGTGTCATGGTTGATCAGCAGCTGTCGCCCCGGGCAGGTGCAGCGTGGCTACGCCTGCTTCGATGCTTATGCGCGCATCAGCTTGACCGTCTCCGCACAGCAGCTGTTGTTGGTGCTGGGCCCAGCTGTTGGGACCAGGGTGGTTGATATGGTGGTTGTATGGTGGTTGGTATGGTGGTTGGATGGTAGTTCTATGGTGGCTATATGGTGGTTGTATGGCATTAACCACGATGATGGTTCATGGCTGGCTCGACAGGATGATGGTTTGATTTGGTGTGATGATGAATAGCTGACAGTTGGTGGCTGCATCACAGCTTGATGGCGTGGTTAACAATTGAAGATGGGTTCAACATGAATTTTCATGAAATTTCAATGATGAGTTGATGAGTTGATAATTGATACTTTCTGAGTTGAAGGTGGTTGCATCTTGATGCATCTTGAGTGAATGGTGAATGATCAACGGCATCCGCTCATGATTCAGAAGCTTTGGACTGGCCTGATCACGCTGGCCAGTTGGATTCGTCTTGGTATTCCCAATGAATCACTGTGCTAATGAAGTTTGCGAAGTGATGGGGGTTGGGTACCCTCTGCGAAACCAACCTGGCAATGGAAAATTTACCAATTTTTGGTGATTGCCCAGGGTTTCACTGGTTTCGCTATAAAATATGGCTCAAATCCATGGCCAGGTTAGTTTACCAGAGGGTATTTAGAATGAAAATCCACAATTTTCTGTATAGAAAGGCTATCCCCAGCCCCACACCCCTAGCCGGGGGATCCCAATGATCCATCATGAGGAATCGACTGACTGGTTGGCCATAGGGATCCCAAAAATGGTTGCTTGATTAGTAACCGGTGATGGATATGAGGTAATTCGGGGGTACCCCTTTTTAGAAACACACCCATATGTTGGTTTGCCATACCATGGGTTATTTCGTCGGATCTATAATCTTTCTGATGGCTTGGCCACCACCACTGATCATAAATAGCTGTCAACTCACCCACAAGCTTCACTGCCCCCTCGCATGTTTGTATATCATTAGCCATCACAAATCTTTGCGAGTGATCATTGCTACTTTTTAACTACACAACCATGTTGGCCATCAAATGAATATTTGTCAAGCATCGTCAACCATCATATCAACCATTGCTAATCATCATACACCATCATTTCACAATCATGAGCCAACTGTTCAAGACACATTAAGAATCATCAGCTGGCTCTACTCGATGGCAACCATCCGCATCAACACATCAACCATAGCTAAATAACATGAACCACCATATTTACCATCATGAACAATCCGTGGTTAACCATCAATTATGTTAGCTGCTGATTGTCTTTCATGTATTTACCATCATCAATGGCTATAAGTCCTAGTAATATTCCTCAGAAATCCCATGGTTTCCACGAGAATTCCCTACATAATCCCTTGTTAAAACACCATCCTAATTTCTATGGAAACCCATGGTTTCACTCGAAAATTTTATGGTTTCCTTCGAAAATCCCTATGAAATCCCACGGTTTCCCTAGAAATTCCCATGGTTTCTGGTTTCCCCTCATGAACCTCCACAAATTGACCCACCATTTACACGATAGCGCGGCACAGTGCAGGTGGGAGCCTACTACGCCATTGCGATCTTCATGACGAAGACGGAGGGCTGGCCCGAACCGGCACAGCTTCTTGGAGAGATCGGTGAGTGGTGATTTCTGATGGAAATTTCGAGGGAATGCATAGGATTTTCGAGTAAAACCATGGGATTTCACAGGGATTTCATGAAGATTATTCCTATTGGTTGTAGCCATTTATAATGGTAAATGCATAAGGGATTTCATAGGGATTTCTCATGGAAACCATGGGATTTCATAGTGATTTTTCTAGTGCGATCATGGCATTAGAAAACTTACTTGAAAAATCTTTCTTTCCAGGTGAAAGAGTCCTACAATCATCCCGACCATACTATTATGAAAGGCAATCCCGTAACAGTGGGCTTAGAGGAAGGGCACGGCTTCCAAAACTTGCTGATACCGTAAGAATTCTCAATCAGTACTTCGTTTCCCAACCATAAAAGATGAAGGGCTGTCCTAAGCTTAAATATCCACTACAGGTTGCTGGCAGGTACACTGGACAGACATTGCCTGAGGACGCTATCTTTACATGTGAAGGGAGATCCATGGAATGGCTTGCATTCCGTGGTGAAATCTACTCGAAGCATAAAACCAAAAAGGATACCAGTCTTTGAAATAGCCCCAAATGCTTCAAGGGGAAAAACAAATCCAAACAAAAATCTTCAGGAAGCACCCACCTATCGTGAACGGTGTCCGGTAGGCAATTAGTAATTTGTTTCACTGGATTTTTTCCAACACGTTGCGCCAATACGGCGTGGCGTCCAGATAGCTTTGCTAGACTCGGCGCTGCGCCAGTACGTCTGTCGTGCAGGGAAACCACGGGTTTATATAGGATTAGGATGGGGAATTCTTATGGAAACCATGGGATTTCATGGGGATGTTGATGTTGATGATACACCAACATTGGATATAGCTATAGAACTCTCTGTATCACTAGGATTTCTATGGAAACCTGTATTATCTACCATTTCTATTCCTTTTGGTTGTAGCCATTGATAATGGTAGATAATGCAGGACATGTGGATGTTGATGTTGATGTTCCATGGTCTTTTTTTGATGGTTTCATACCATGGTAAAGATAGTGGTAAATATGGTGATGATGGATAATAATGGTTGATGATTGTTATTGATGGTGGTTTTTGAATGGTTCCACACAGGAATATGCAGGAAAACTATGTGGAAGCTATTGGAATATCTATGGAAGCCACGCGCATTTCTATGGAAACCACTGGATTTTACAGGGATTCTTGGGAGGGGTTCTAAGTTATCGCCACTCATGGCCATAGTCAGTTGGCATCATAAGCATAGCCATAACCATTACCGTTATCATAAACATTGACCATAGCCATACTCATAACCATTAGGCCATCATAGCCACCACCATAGCCATACTCACAACCATAGCCATAACCATAGCCATAACCATAGCCATACTCAAAACCATTAGTCCATTATCAGACCTAAGGGTTGCGTACGGTATCCCATGGTGGCCAACATTCCCCTGGTCGCGTCCCAGGACCGCTGCCACTGGCTGGCTCTCCAGCGCTACGGCAGCCTTCGCGGGCTGCATTTTGTACAAGCTGGAGCGGTTCCGCGAGAGCATGGGATGGATGATGAACGATGACTGGTTGGTGCTGGGGGGTGAACGATTCACATCTTTTAGTTGGGGATAATTGGTGCATGGGTTTGTTAAAACCCAAGTTGGGGTGATTAAAACCATAATCCATGGGGATGATCATTCCCTATTAATAGGGGATAAACAGTCATGAATTGATGGTTATGGGTTAATTCCCTAACTTTAGTAGGGAATAATCAGTGTATGGGTTTATTTGATTCACATCTTTTATAGGGAATTGCAGTGATTACTGTAATAGGCAATATTCACCGGCAGTAATGGTTCAACAGCTAGAATTGTTGGTGGTTTTATGTGGGCTTTATAGGGGTTATAATCATCAAGGAGGGTAAAATGAAAGATGATTGAATGCTGTGCAACTATGATTCACTATGGCTAGTTCCGAGATAAAGCACTGTGATCAGCTATGACCATTTAACCATTATCATCTAACTAGAATAAGCTATTGCACTAGTTGACTATGACTCAATTCTTGACTATGATGAACCGACCAAGATCAGCTGGTCACAGAATTCATTATTTGTATTGAACGATTGACACTATAACTTAATAATCCTAAACTGCGATTGACTACGGCTCCTTGGAAGCTTAACCACAAGGCCGTACAATTATATATTTGCTATGATCAATCAAGGAGGATGGTAGCTATCAATTGCCCATACACACTAGCTCAGAAACCGATGAGCTATACACCAGCAGCTCATTTTTACCAGGGCTTACCACCACACCATTTGGGGCGCACACTGTCGATCTCCTTATATGTATCAAACTCATGATCATCAAAAGTGATAACCAACTAATCGAATAACTGTGGTTTCAAACATTTTTTATTTTGCCTAGTAGTCATTAACACATGGTTGTTTGACTAATATTTTTCATAGGGGTGGTTCAACCACCAACCAGATAATGATCACTATCAACCATTGTAGCCATATATAACCATTTTTAACCACTAGTTAAAAATGGGTGGTGAGCACCACCAACCAGGTATAATCTATATATTTAATATATCCTAACCCACTGGGTCCACCATGAAATCCCAGCGTCTCTTTGTGGTTTCCCACGGCGGGCCGCGCCGCGCCCCGGGTGGAGACAGCGGGCGCTGCACCGTCGCTCCAGGACCTCTTCGTGGTGAAGCGCCAGCGACGCCTGGTGGATTTGGCCATCTTCCTGGGGCCCTTGGTGCTGACCCTGGCAGTGCCTTGGCGACAACTTCTCCTTGGGTTTAACGGTGGTGGATGTTGGTTGGTGGTGGGTGTTGGTTGAGGTTGAGGTTGAGGTTGAGGTTGAGGTTGAGGTTGAGGTTGGTTGATGGTTGGTTGAGGTGGATGTGGATGCTGGTTGTTGAAGGTTCAGGTTCAGGTTGGTTGTTGGTGGAGGTTGAGGTGAGGTTGGTTGTTGAGGTTGGTTGTTGATTGTTGGACGTTGGCGTGTTGGGTGCTCTATCACAATGGCGCCGGCTGGCGACACAGCAACCAAGTTGGGGCAGCTCATGACAACTGAGCAGATCTTCTTGCATCCAGATCAATACATCCAGTCCAGAGCCGCACACACACACAAAGCTGAAATTAAATCCATTCATAACTCAATCTCTACATCACATATCACATTAGACCATGTTTGGAAGTCTGTGACCTCGGAACTCCAACTGCATCAACCGTTTGTCACCCATGCTGCAGGTGCATCTGGCCGTGGTTCGCGACAACAAGGGGCGCCAGGGGCTGAGGGCCTGTGACCAAGCGATCCCTGCGTGGGCCCCCTGGACCTTGGCATTGCTGGCCTGCGCCTTACACATGGCCTGGATCATCATCATCCTCAAGGCGGGGAGGCGGTGGCCCTAGCGATCGCCTGATGGCGAGCTGGGTCAACTAATGGTGTAACTAGCTGGTTTAGCTGGTTAATAATAGGGGATAACGACTAGCAACTATAGGGATGATATACCAGCTATAGATTGCGAGCTGGGTCAAGCCATTAACCAACCAATTTCATGGGGATAATAACCAACAACAATTACAGAGAAACAATGGCGAATGATGGGGGAACCAGGGGGACTAGGGGTGAACTGACCCACTGCCTGATCAAATTCAGCATTCACGTGATGATAGCAACCATTGGTTGGTGAGTAACATGCTGGTTATTAACAATTGCGCACGTATATTGCTATAGTGGTTAACAATGGTTATTAGAAACAATAGTTAAGAATTTTTGAGAGATGATTTTTTTCATCGTTTCCCCATCATTTTCTCCATTGTCCATATTCCATCGGATGAGAAAAACGATTGCGTATTAGATCCATGAGATATATGGGATTGTTTTTTTCGATTTCGGTATCGCCTGGATTGTTGTCCCACTGGTGAACGGTTGGATGATTATCACCAGGGTTGATGATTATCACCAGGGATTTAACAAACTGGTTTGAATGGTGCTTACCCAACTTGACTAGAAAGGGTTTAGTCTGCCAAAAACAATCAGCCATTGTTTTAATTGTTGTAGAATCCCAGGGTTCTGTTTGTGTGACCGGAATAGTTTCGCTACAGCTTCCCATGCTTCCCATCTCTAGTGTCATGAATGTGATTAAGGCCACGAGTTGTGGGCTCGTGATGACTAGGGGGCCCTTGCGGTAATTAGCTAGTTGTTGATGATTGATGATCAGTTGTCTCTGTTGATGATATCAAAATGATGATGATCTAATTGTTGAGCAAATTATTGGCCACACATCTTGTTTTATTCAGCCAACAGCTCCCGCCAGCTTTCATTAGTAGCCATCACTTTACGGTGGCCATTAGCTTCGCTCAGCTGGGGAAAATCACTGCTTGAGACTATGGGAAGAGTTCTGCCAAAAGCATTGGTTTTAATGGGAATATCTACATGACTACGGGAATAGTCATGGTGAAACAACTATAGTCAGACTATGAAAAACTCATGGACTTCGCCCTAGAAAAAAAAGCTTGTCAGACTGGGGGAAGAGCTAGTAAGTGATTTTCCCACTGTCAAGCTTCTTTTTCGATATAACTAGGGGAATAACTGGAATAATTAGGGGAATAACTAGTGATTTTCCAACTAGCGGGCTAGCTTTACTAGGGGAAGAACTAGAAGAACTCATGGGCTAGTAAGCCAACACCATAAAGGGTTCGGATTCTGCATGAGCAATTGCGAGACCATGCTGGTGATCATGGATGAACGCGCGGCTCCCACCGCTTTCATGGCCACAATTAGACAGCAGCATCGAACAACGATGTGTAATTGTGTGTCTATATGTTGTACAGCCATCTCAGCCACCACGATATACAGTATCAATTGACCAAACAACCAGTGGTATGAGTATCGATTTCCTAATCTTGGGTTTGATAAAACATATCAACCACCACTATCAGTCGCTATTTTGTCCACCTACCAACAGTCCAAGGACAAACACAACTACTCTAGGCCGCCTTTCTCAACCATCATAGTGACTGACTGTTACTGCTTTTGTTGGAGACAAACCAAGCGATAGATTTCATAATGATTTGCCATCAGGCCAGTATTGACCGTTGGCCATTCGATTATCACCATTCATGATCACGAATGCATGATACTGACCCAACTCATGATTTGATCAATCAGCTAGGCACTGACCATTGACCATTATTGATCATCAGTATCAGCTTGGCACTGACCATTGACATCCATTGACCATTATTCACAACAGAGGTGCTTTCTTTTCATCCGTTTTAGTTTCACCATCAACTATATGCAATGTTTATTCATACGTATTTGCATGTATCCAATGTCAATGATGACATATGATCATTGACATAGCATAGCTAATTATCATAGCATAATGCTAATTGTCATTTAGCTATGAAATGTTTATCCATATGCTAATTATTTGATCATTCGTAATAGCTATGCGTTGACGTATGGATCATTCCCCATGACCCGTCCCAGCACCTGCGCTGGCTGGGGCCAGGTGTCTTGCCCGTTGAAGTCTCGCGCTGGCTTGCCCATGTCGCAGCTGGGACGGCGATGTTGGGCCATGGTCAATGATGGTCGGTGATGTATGGCTCATGGTGGTTGATCATGATATATGTTGGATGATTATGGTTAGTGATGTTTGGTGGTTGGTGATGGTTGATGATTGATGATGGTGTTCGTGAAGGTTGATGATGGCTGATGACGATTGATGATGACTGATGATGATTTATGGTGGTTTATGTTGATGATTGATGATGGTTGATGATGATTGATGGTGGTTTATGACGGCTGATTCTTGCTCATGCTGGCAAATCTTAACGTTTGTGATTTTCTAAGAAGGGCAGGAGCAATGTGTGGTCAGTTGTGGTCATACTCAGGTAGTAAGTTGTTGCGACTTATTCAAATATGATTTGTATGCTCTGATGTGGCAAGTTATAGGTCAAAACGCATGAAAGTAGGCAGTTTTAGCAGTGCACTAATGATTACTGAAAAGTTGTTGTTCATGTAGATCATGATTGTATAAATTCTGGTAAACTAACCTGGAAGTGGAAAATCCTCGATTCATAGCTGGTTTACTTTTATAACATGGTGATCTGTAGCTTCCCTGTTAGTTTACCGGTTTGCAGACTAGCCAGCGGCGTCCGGTGGGCGGTCTTTTTCTAGTGGCTTTGAGGTTGATTATACAAATGGTTGATTAAGCCATTATTAACCATTAATTATTGACAATTGAGGTTCATTAACCAATATTAGGAGATTAAAATTAGTTTCACTCATAAAATTAAGGTTTGCTTGAATCAATATTGTTGATTCGAGGTTGCTTATTAATTAAGTGGCTACAGTAGTATTTTTGGCTAATGGTTTTAGTTGATTCATGATTTTATGAACTACTAATGGTTAATTTGAACGGTCTTTTCTCGTGGGGTTTCCTGCTGAGGTATCGTTCATCGATCTATTTGGACGTCTTCGGCTGGCACTCCAAGCGTTTCCGTGCCTTGATGGGAGGGCCACGAAGTGGTTTGAAGGGAGACATCCACGGTGATATCGGGCGGGGAAAAGGAGGACCAACCCACCAACCCATCCCACCCCACCTACTCACCAACCAACTAAGCAACCAACTAAGCAACCAACTGTTTGAAGTTTCGGTTTACCAATGGTTCAATGATGGATAAACCATCCGAGAAAGTTGGTGAGCAGTAGTGGGTACCCAACTAAGCAACCCATTAGCCATTAGAAACGTCCATTGAACGGACTGACAACCAGTGGTTTATCCATCATTGAAACTAATTACCGCTGATCACCAATGTTCCTCAAAAATGTGACGGAGTCAAGCTGAGATCAGTTTGCTCAGCGTGGGATGGGCATCCCATTTTGAGCCTATGGTTAGGCCACCCTTCAATGGCAGGAATCATTACCCCACTATTGACTGATTTGAATGGTTTGCAATCATGAGGAAATGCTAGAAACTTATTTATTTCTCTTCAATCATTTTTCTATATCTCATCCGTTTCTTTATAATCATGTAGTTTCGTTTTTTCGCACGTTTCTTTATTCTTGATGCGGTCCTTTCTCTTGCCCTTTATGTCTGTCGTTCTTTTTTTCATCCCTTTGATTTCTCTCTACGCTGTTCTTTTTTTTTTGCATCTTGTTCTTTTCCTTGCTGTTGTTTCTGTATTTTTGGTTCACATTGGTTTACACACTTCTGTTTGTCTTTATGTCACTCTTCAGCTTTCTCTTTTTGTTCCGTTTCTCTTTGTTGTTTCGTTTACTTTTCTCCATCCGTGTCCCTTTCTCTCGAATTTCTGGTTGATCCCAGACATTACCCTTTTCTTTCTTTGTTTCGTTTTCTTACCTTTCCCTTTCTGTGTTTCTTTCCAGTTTTTCCTTTGTCATGGGGTATTGAGTGTAGTACTGTCCAATTGGTTTGAAGCCAGTAGGCATTATTTGTCTAGGGTCTATTTATTGCTCCTCGATTCCACTGAGTGTGCGTTCAAGTCTTGCAAAGCCCTTTTATTGTTTTGGTGCTGGTTAGCCACTATCAACCATGGCTAGCCGTTTTCGAAAACTTACTATTGACCGTGATTAATAGTTTTTTTCATTATTTCATCATCATGAACCACAAATCTATCTATAAACATCATTAGCTCCTGATTTACGAGCTATCTAACCACATTGCTTGATTGCCATCATTACTTGACCAAGTCGTTATTATTTGATATCAACAACCAGATTGATTTAATTCTTTGTAAGTAGGCTGCAAGGACTTCCCTCCTGCCCAGAAAGAAGCCGAATCACCAACAATTCTAGACCTGAGATGTTGGTGAAGAATTGTTGCCAGAAAATAACAACCACTAAGATGATTAATCTCACCATTCTGGGGATTAATAATAACCATTAATTCTTGTTGATATCAATTAATAATAACTGGTGATTCATCTCACCATTAATGATATTATTCTTGTTAATTATTATTCTTAATGGTTAATTAATGATTAATTAATGATATTCATGGTGATAATTACCATTCTTGGTCATGACTGGTGATTCATCTCACCATTCTGTGAAACGTCACCACAGTCATCACCAGTCCGGCGCGGCACCGCCGCGGCAGGTCGCACGGTGGGCAGCTACGCCATGCCCAAGGCGGTCACCGTGCAGGCCACGCCCTTCATGAGCAAAGACCGTTGCGCAGCCGCGGCCTTTAAGGAGCGCTCGGAGATACTGCCGCGGGTGCCGGATACAAATGGTAGCCCCAAGTGGTTAATAAACCAACCTGTCTGGTCAATATTAATCAACCAACTAATGGTTTAACTAGCTGGTTTAGCTGGTTAAGAACAAGGAATGATAACCAACAATAGTAGGGAATATACCAGCTATATGGGATATATAGGGGTTATTTCTATGGAAACTAGCTGGTTTAGCTGGTTAATAATAGGGGATGATAAGCAACAATAGTAGTGGATATACCAGCTGGGGCAGTGTAATAACCCCGTGCTTTCCGTTTTGGCTGACGGAAACGCAGGAGAGGGAAATAGAGCTGAGAGCCGAAAAAACGATAAAACGAAAAAAAAAAACGATAACAATACATACATGTCAAATAGATAGATAGACACATGTACTCAGATGGTGGCATTGGGACTGATTGTGACGAGCCATTTGGGCACAGACACGGCGCTTTTCGTTCTTTTGCTGGAAGTCGGATTCACCCAGAAAAAACCCTCCAGACATAGAGGTCCTGAACGATAACAAAACGATAACAAAAACGATAACAAATCGAACAAAATCCTCCTCCAACAGGCAGCTGACCATTTCTGGCCTTCATCCTTTCATGTTTTCAACCACCCGTAGCTATGTTCCATGTCTCAGTGTCTGCCTGCGAAAACATTATACGCCTTGCAGCAACTAATACTGAAAGATGCTGAAGTGGGCCCTGCTGTAATTGCAACAATTTCCTCGCTCTGGCTCGGAGGCTTCTTTGCACTGCAGCCTTTTTCCAACTAAATTGACATGTGATATATTGATTGGCTGAGAAGCTGACACTTAACAAAACCTGTCATTGTCCAGCATCTCCTGGCATGCATAAAGGACTTCGTTTTCTTTCAAATTCCCATGTTTGCCTGCCTTATCATTGGTTGCTAGTGCCAACCCCTATAGCCACAATAGACAAGCAAACATGTTGGTTATGTTGAAAGGCTAAAACGTGAAAAAAACGATAAAAGGAAAAAAAACGATAACATGATTTGGCAAATAAGAAAAAGACACGGGGTTTTTATACAACCCCAGCTAGGTATGGCGAGCTGGGTCAAGCAGTGAACCAACCAACGTTCATGGGGGATGAGTTCACCAACAAAACTATAGGGAAACTAGGGTCAATATAAACCAACCAATGGATCAATATATGAAGAAAATGGCTATGGGTCAACATGAACCATCAACAATGGGAATATTTCCTGGGGGATTTATATTAACTATGTGTTTAATATGGTCAATAACAATAGCTAGTCAATGATTAGGGGACGATCACTAGCAATTAATGAGGATTTATACCAACTATATGGCTATGGCTATATATTCACCAACCAGTAATGGGGGATAATAACCAACCATTTTTATGGTTAATAATTTGGGATAACAACTAGCAACTATAGGGGATATACCAGCTATAGATGGCTATGGGTCAAGCAGTCAACCAACAATAATGGGGGATATTAACCAACAAAACTATAGGGAAACTAGTGGTTAATGATAGGGGAACCAGGGGGACACAGGGTGAACTGACCCACAGCCAAATGGTAGCCCCAAGTGGTTAGTTGCTTTCTTTGTTTGGTCGGATCCAATGGTATCCAAATTCTGTGGTGCTTTCTTTGGAGGATTGTTTGTCATGTCTTTGTGTTCGAGCTTTTGTCCACTTCTTTGCCATGAATAGTTAATAATGTATAGTATGAATAACCATTAATGATTAATAACCACAAGCTGGCTTATGGTTATTAATTATTAATGGTTATTGAAGTTTATTTGTGCTGCTTTGTGGTGGGTGGTGGCCATTGATGGCACTGGGTTCGGGCTCTGTGACCTGCACGCATGCACCTTGCTGGGTAGTCGAAACGTCCAGTGTTGTACCAATTCGTTGTTTTGTTAGCCCTAGGAGTGCTGGCGTTCTATCTCTAGGGATCTTCAATCAGTGCGGATGCAATCAATAGCTGAGGTTGTGTAAAAACCTAAGGTAATAGTCAATTAATTGAGTAAGGAATAAGAAAGGATAAGGTTGAAAGGATGTCATTAGATTTAGTAAGGGGTTTTCTCACTCTCTCAGCTGGTAACAATGCTCAGTTGTACTTCTCTTTTTTTCCTAAGGAAACTATTAGGCGAAAGTGGTGCCGTTTTATTGCCTCCGGTTTGACACCTTGGACCAGTACGACTTCAGATGTGCCCGGTGTATTTCCCACAACATGTGAGACCAGGAAGACCCAAGGGCGACACGCACATGGCCATGAGGTGTTTGTTAGTCAACATGGCCAGCTACCGACATGACCGTAATGACCTGCTTGTTTTTCCGTACCAAGCATAAAGCATTCCTTTGAGTTGTTAGTTTAATGCCCAGACCCTGATTATCTTGTTGCAATGGTTAGAACATGAACCATTGTAAGATTGAACCATTCTCATCTGCTAAAATTTGGATGGTGCGCCTGGTAGCAGAATGTTTTTTCTGTAGCAACTAATGGGTAAAGCATGGCAAGAAAGGCTTGCTTTGAAACTCCCTACACCAACTTTTGGCTAATCAGCATGGCAAGAAAGGCTGGATTTGAAACTCCCTACACCAACTTGTTGGTAATCAATAACATTGACAGGAGTGCAGCATCAGATCTTGGTTGCTTGATACGTACGGTGTCACCCCGGCGCTAGCCAAAACTCTGGGCGATCTCCATGGCCACCAGGAAGCGAAACGCATCTCGAAGGTTTTGCAGAAGTTCGGCGCACCAGAAGTCACCAGCCCTCTGGCAGCAACCGCTGGGCCCAGGAAGTTGCTTAGGCCGCAGCTTTTTTTTGTTGGGCCCGCGGATGTTTGTCGGTATTTCATGTTTGAGACCAAAAGATGGTTTTAGGTCTAACTTATCCAGATGCCTCCTTTTTTTGACATGTCTTGGATTTTGAGATGAGATGATATACTGGTTGGTGGTTTCAAACATTTTTTGATTGTCCATACTATTGATTAATTATTAGTTGGTTGACTAGTTTTTTTTCATAGGGGTGGTTCAAACCACCAACCAGATGATACCTCAATGATTTCTGTTGGAAACACCTGGCTCTCCGTGATAGATCTGCTTATGACCACGGGGACGCCAAGGGACTTGCCAGAACTGTTCCAACACGTTTAGCGGGTTGTGGATAGAAAAGACTTTGTTAACTTTATTGACTTATTGATATTATCTTAATTGACAAAAGTACATCTATATCATTAAGTCAGATACAAAAAACTTGTTTTTGTTTATTGACTTATTTGATATCAATGCACTGATGAATAAAAACTTGCTCACAAAAACAATTCTTAAACGCAACTACCATCAAGTAACTGATAGCTTCATTGGTTATACGTAGGTGCTTGGAACCATGGGCGAAACACAATCACCAAATAGCTGGCCCCGTTACTCCGTATGGTCCTCCACCTGCAAAAAATGTTCCCTTCATCTACGAACCTTGGTGTTAGATTGCCTCAGCCATTCACAAAATGTCCAAGCTCGTTGTGCATGACACCATGGTCGCACTGTCGACCTTCAAGGTGTAGCCGTGGCTTGCCAGTATAGTAATTAATGTTATTTCACAATCATAAACTAATAAATTCACCAATAGTTAATGACCATTGTCACAGGTCACTTTATAATAACATACTGGCTAAAATTCTATCTATCTAAATTTATGTATATATATATATATACATTATTGATCATACATTAATCTAATGTATGATAAATGACCAAGAACAGGCAATGATTTATGACCAATGAGAATCCCATCGTCTGGTTCAACCACCACTACTCAACAGGGTTTGACCTTTCAAAATCATTTAAACCATCAGTTTTTGTTCCGCCATCATCGTTCCACCATCACACATACTCATCCATGCTTATCTTATCTCCATCACTAATCACTCTTTTGCACCGTGAAACCATCAGAAATCAACAATCATCAATATATTGCATGATCACGCGTTCAAGGATCAATTAACCATGTTTAACCATCAATTCACCATTGTTTAACCATAACCATTGTTTCACCATGTTAAACCATCAATCAACCATTGTTTCACCATGTTTCACCATCAATTAACCATTGTTTAACCATGTTTCACCATCAATGAACCATTGTTTAACCATGTTTCACCATCAATGAACCATTGTTTAACCATGTTTCACCATCAATTAACCATTGTTTCACCATGTTTCACTATCAATTAACCATTGTTCAACCATGTTTAACCATCAATTAACCATCAATTAACCATGTTTCACCATCAATTAACCATTGTTTAACCATGTTTCACCATCAATGAACCATTGTTTAACCATGTTTCACCATCAATGAAACATGGTTTAACCATGTTTCACCATCAATGAACCATTGTTTAACCATGTTTCACCATCAATGAAACATGGTTTAACCATGTTTCACCATCAATTAGCCATTGTTTCACCATGTTTCACCATCAATGAACCATTGTTTAACCATGTTTAACCATCAACTCACCATTGTTTAACCATGTTTCACCATCAATTAACCATTGTTTAACCATGTTTCACCATCAATGAACCATTGTTTAACCATGTTAAACCATCAATTAACCATTGTTTCACCATGTTTCACCATCAATGAAACATGGTTTAACCATGTTTCACCATCAATTAGCCATTGTTTCACCATGGTGCACCATCAATTAACCATTGTTTAACCATGTTTAACCATCAATGAACCATTGTTTAACCATGTTTCACCATCAATGAACCATTGTTTAACCATGTTTCACCATCAATGAACCATTGTTTAACCATGTTAAACCATCAATTAACCATTGTTTCACCATGTTTCACCATCAATTAACCATTGTTTAACCATGTTTCACCATCAATTAACCATTGTTTAACCATGTTTCACCATCAATGAACCATTGTTTAGCTATCCTGAAGCAACCGATTCAACTTCCAATCACGCCGCGGTTTAGGCCATTTGAGCCCAGAAGAGGCGGAAGATCTGCATCGAATGCAGGCGGTGTGGTGCTGTGATATGGTGTGCGCCCGGTTCACCATTTGCTGCTGTTGGTCTATCGGCGTAACCAAATTATTGGTAAACAATGGTTGGTGATGGCTAAATTGATGGTTAAACATTAGCTATGACTATCTAGTAATGATAAAGGCTATTCGGCCGAGCATAGCTTGGGTGATTTCTACCAATTCTAAAGACGAATTAATTCACCTAAAAACTGCCAGGGCCTGGTCAGTGAGAAGTTGGCTTCCTGCTTTACTCATACTTGGACAGGTACCGAATATACCGGTAGTGAAGCCCTCCCAAGACACCAGGTGCTGATATTGCACATGATGCACATGGTACAACAGCCTGAAGTGGGCTTGCACCATGAAATATTCAGGTTCATACTGCAACGCTAGAAATGGCACTGTATTTCGCAAGATGTTCGATTTTTCCCCGGCCTGTCTGCATGTATCTAGGAGGCTTAGCAGCACCAGTGTCACCCCGTTCGTTGATCTAGGCAAATTACGCGGCGGCATTCTTTCTTTGGCACGAACCCACGTGAAAGTCACTATGTGAACAAATCAGATTGAATAGGCATCATCACCCCGCACGAAAGTCACCAGTTGAACAAGTGAGTTAGATGACACAATGATCTCTGATAAGTCTTGGTGGGTGACCACCGATCCCTGTCAGCATCAGCAGGTGATTTTGGAGGAAGATGTGAAGGAATTGGAGGACCATTTGAACTTGCCCGAGTACGAGCATCTCGTCATCTGCAACCAGGTTCCCTATGGTTTCCCTATGGTATGGTTTCCTTCTAGTTTCCCATGTTCCAGGATGGAGGCAAAAAGCTGGTCACACGTCCAAAGTCACGCCTGCAAAAATCAATTGCACATGTGAGTTTGTCTATAAATAGTCGTACCTAATCCATCCACTAGCAGCCATGGGTTAATTTGGAAAACCATCAGTTTTTTGGGGGTGCCCCATTTTTTGGATAAACCGATGTAGGATTCTTTGCTGAGCCACGGGATATTTTGCGGATAGAAGTCCACGGCTGAAGCCTGCACTGTCGCAGATGACTATGACCAAGTCAACAACAAGAAGCATTGGGGGGTGGACAACATCCGAACAGTGGGACCTGTTCTGCAAGATTTGCTGGTTGGTGGTTTCAAACATTGTTATTTTCCCTGGTAGTTGTTAACAAATGGTTGGTTGACTTAAAATTTTTCATAGGGGTTCAAACCACCAACCAGTCTGGGTATTTGTTGAACCAACCTAACTTACCTCCACTTTGATCAAAGCCATGGAGGTATTCAGTTCCTGCTACAGGGGTGGAGGTGCAGCCAATCTGCACCGATCGCTCCTGCAGATCAAGAGCTCAGTGTTCATTTGCAGCACCAGCTATGGCTATTCTTTTCAGCAGTCTTGCACGTATGGCTAGATCAGGATGAGCATAGAACCTAGTAGCTGGAGCGCAGATCATTCACCAGCATGAGTCATTATGAAATCGTCAGCAAAACGATGGGGTTATCCATGAACAGATGATTTTACTACGGTGAATCATGGTGAATCATCAACCCATACAATGGTTGTAGAACTATCGCCTGATGATGAACTAACCATTGTGAATCATCTTACCATTTACCAGTACCCATTGACCAATTCAATTACCAAGTTTGTATTCACATGGACTGGACCATACATGCATCATATAGAATTATTATGAATAGATGGGGGGATGCTCCAGTTGACATGCTTTCTCGCGCGAATGGAGCTTCTCTTCAGCATCAAGTGATGAATAGACCGATAGATAGATAGATAGATAGATAGATAGATAGATAGATAGATAGATAGATAGATAGATAGGTAGATAGATAGATACTATAGGAATGACATGGATAAGATTCTAAATGTATGTGTGGGTACAGTGGATCTGCTGAATAAGAACCGCTTCAGATTCTTCAGGGTACCCTGGGGTTCTTAAAAAGCATTGCTGAAATTTCGGGCACATATTGGTTCCTAACATTCAGGATACCCTGTGGTTCTTCACTGGTTCTTATTTCTAAGAAGGGAGCCACGACCCATGGACGACCCTGGAGTTCTTATTTATAATAGGGGAATCATAGAAACAGGGTGCGCGATGAGGCGAGATGGTGCGGATGATGAGTCCAACAAGCCAGACGGGCCATCCCATGGAAGGACAAAGTGTTTGCCCAATAGTGGGCAAACAAAACCTCCACACTTTTGCCATGCAAATCAGCATTGGCATAGTATCCAAAGTTACGGCAGGCGCTGCCACTGTTCTCACAGGTGCCGGCACAGAAGAAAAGCACCCAGTTGACACCCTGCAGATTGCCTGAGACACGAGAAAATTTGAGGCTTCGCAGCCCTCAGCTTGTTGACCGCAACCTCAGTTCCCACAAGGTTTTTTCTGAGGAATGAGGAGTACAGACAAATTTCAGCAGGTTGCACGACCCTGGGAGACCTTCAAGTTCTTATTTCTCAAAGGGGATTTTAATAGTCGACAACCCTGGAGTTCTTATTTAAAACAGGAGATGTCAGATCCTGGACAACCCTGGAGGTCTTACTCTTAATAGGGGGTTTCAATAGTCGACGGCCCTGGAATTGTTATTGAGAGTAGGAGATGTCAGAGCTTGGACAACCCTCGAGGTTCTTTTTTCTAATAGGGGGTTTTAATAGCCGACGGCCCTGGAGTTCCTCTTTGTAATGGGAGATGTCAGAGCCTGGAAAGCCTTGGAGTTCTTATTTCCAATACGGGATTTCAATATTGGACGGCCCTGGATTTCTTGTTTCTTATAGGGGATTTCACTAGTGGACGATCCTGAAGTCCATGTTTTTAAAAGGGAATGTCAGAGATTGAACAACCTTGGAGTTTTTTTTTAGTAGGAGAGTAGGAGATGTCAGGTTGCAAACGGTGATTTAAAACAAAAAATTGAAGTATTTTTTTGGGTAACCTGGGATTCTTATTCTCAATTGGCCAAGGTTCATGTGTGGTCCAAAGGTTCCAGCCCTTCAAATTCTTAATGCAGTGGTTTTTTGAACAATGGTTTCACTGTATCCAGAGTAATGATGTTTACATATATGAGTTTATATGAGTATATATCATACATATTTTTTGTTCATGTGAGTATGTGTATACACATTGATTCAGGGAATGAATTAATAGATACATATTTTGACAACTACATGAATAAGATGAAAAAACATATGTATATATATAGATAGATAGATGCATAAGATGAGCTAAACATGTATGTATATAGACATAGATATATAGATGTATAGAAATGATATGCAAAAATACATAATATATGTAGATATTATCATACATCATTCTTCCAGGCAGCCATGGCGGTTCCCGTTCGTTCACCTGGGCCAAGGCCCGACGAAGATGGCGCAGTGGGGGACGATGGAAGTTGGCTGCAGTGCTACTGTGAAGATGGCAAAGGCTGACGCAATGCGTCACGGAGGGCTGATGAGTTGGGTGCTGGGGACATGGAGTTGATGAGTTGGGTGTGTCACCAGGTGGCGAGTTGGGTCAAGCAGTTAACCAACCAATTTCATAGGGTATGATAACAAGAATAGTAGGAAAACACTGGTTAATGATTGGGGAACCAGGGGGACCAAGGGTTTTGACACACAGCCAGGTGATCACAATTGACTGGAGAACTAAGCCTTGGTTGATCCAAACAAAAAAACCTGGTTGAACAAACACCCTGGTGATTGCAGGTTTAACCAGGGCTAATGTTGATTAAGCTTGGATGAATCAACCCCTGGTTGATAACTACTCTAGATGATGACTGGGGTACCTTGGGGAAACCACTGGTGTTCCTTCCAAAGTTGGTCGAAACGATAATTTTTGGATGCCTTGTGATGTCATCATTGACGAATCCATTGAGGCTTCCTCTGAATAATCCAAAACGAATGGTTGGGATTCCGACATGGTGAAGGGTCACGCGCAACACATCAATCAAAGTTGTGACAGACGAACATCCCAAGACAATTTCAAAGTGACGGAGGATGGTGCGGCAGAGTGCATATTTGGCTAAGCGCAGAGGATATTGATTAACTAAAATGTAGTATAGTTAGAGCGTTCATGTGAATTTGTATTCATGAATGGCTGGATCCTGACAAGTATTGGTTAGTTCGCGGATAATGATGGATAGTAAGTCGCAAGGGTTCTTATCATAGTTGGTATCTGTGAAGAGGGAGGTTCACCGGTTTCACCAAGACCCTTTGCCACATCTCCGAATTCTCTCCGTTTGTAATGCTAGGCTCCTGATGCAGATACGATGTTGCCCCATTTGTGGATATGGATCGATTGAATTGGGTAGCTGCTTGTTCTTATGGCTGTATCTTACAATTCCATGCTATCAGTGAAATGTGTGACGTGTAAACCCCTGCGATACCAGATGATACCATCCTTATCAGATAATCTCAACCATCCAATTCCAAACTGTTTGTTATTGTTGGCTCTTGCTTGATCACCCTGTTGATCTTATCTGATCCAGATTCTACGAGCACATAGAAATCCCGCAAAATACCGTCCCGAAATGATCCCATATTACTCCCAGGCTGATCCAGTGTCTTTAGCAAACCAACCTGGAAATCGATACAATCCGCCATTTTTACTGGATTCATCCAGTAAAACTGGTGATTTTAGCTTCTAAGTTAGTTTGCCAGAGCGTAAATCAGTTCTATTGCAGCTGTTCAGCCTGAAAATTATCCCTTGTCAACTATGAGCCAGAATTTACATTTTTCTAGCATTACCATACATAATTAACCGTTATTTAGATTCTTTAGCACTACTGGCCCTTTGATTCACCTTTTATGTGCAATAACAAGCTCATGACCAGCAATGTTCATTCATGGTTAACCCTTTTTTTACCATTGTTAGTATTTTTTGACCATTATCATGAATAGAAATGCTAAAGAATGCCGTAACAGTGGCAACAAGAAAGCATTTTTTACCATTGCCATGGCCAACAATTGCAAACAACAATGATCATGATTGTCATGAATCATTGTTGTTTGCAATTGTTGGCAGTTTAATAGTATAACTCCTATCTAGCCAGGAGTGATTGTAGTTAACCATGACTCATCATCACTTATCATGTTTAGCATGTTTTGTTGATTAGGTATCAACCGTTGCTTGCAATTGTTAGCCATGCCATGACTAAGCATGTTTGACTCTTCCTTGACCATCATTAGCCATTCATTAGGCATTCCATGATTGGCCATGATCAATCATTCTTGACCACTACTAGTCTGCATCATCACTAACCACCCTGTACCAACATCGACTTCCCTCACATAGTGGTGATAATAACCCAGCATTGTGGCACATATATATATATATATAGCAGTAGTTGATCGTTGATTAAACCCAGTAGCTGGGTTTAGCCATCAATTAGCCATCATGGTTGATTAACTATTAATCATCAGTGAGCTTTGAACCATTAATTAGCCAGCTATTAACTATTAATCACTATTGACTATTGACCATGATATCAGTCAGTCATCAATTAGCCATCAGTTGTACCCATGGCAACCAGCACGTCATGTGCGATCAACCGTGTCATTGACCATCATTCACCACGTACGCAACCATCACACATACCACGCGAATAATATGATGATTTCTCAAAATGAGGGACCCCCCAAAAGCTGGTTTATTACTAGAAATGATTACTGTAAAGGATTTTTTGGAGGTACCCCAAACTGGCTTGAGAAACCATCTCTGCTTGAAACGTTGCTGTTTCCAGGCCGCTCGGTGCTGTACTGGGTCGATGCTCACAGTGGTCAGGTGCAATTTACGGCGCCGCAGCGGGGGGAGCCGCTTGGCTGAAGTCGAGGGTGACGGAGCGCTCTGGTGGGTGAAGCTTGGGGGTGTCAGACCAACCAACCAACCAACTACGCAACCAACCAAGGTTAGTTGATGGCGAAGTGATACTTAATTATTTGATATTTGATTTATGATTAATCTATGGTCAATTGATAGCAAAGTGATGGCTATTGCTTTTTCTCCTAGTAGGCCTATGTACCCCTAGGGCGAGGTTCCACTTTTGATGGTTGGGTGACGGTTAAGCGATGGTTCATGATGGTGGGTTGATGGTTCATTTTACACAGCAAGTGATGATCTCGGAAATGTTGATGGTCAATGATATGGCGAGCTGGGTCAATATTAACCAACAATAATGGGGGATAATAACCAACCATTTGATAGGGAAAAGAATGGTTAATCATAGGGGAACCAGGGGTACGGGGTGAACTGACCCACAGCCATATGTTGACAGTGGTGGTGTTTGTGACTGGTTTGTACCCATAGCTTAGGGTTTCAAGGTTTCAATCTGTCTTTGCAGTGATTTGTTTCACATGGGAATGATGGTTGATGGCGAAGTGAAACTGTTTGGCCCGCCCCCTTCCCTATGCTTCTAGTTACCATTATATTGTAGGTAACCAACCTCAAACAACAATGGTAGAAACCCGCTGGTTACCTACTATAATTAATGGTAACTGGAAGCACAGGCATGGATTCCATCAGTACCATCATTCTCAACCAGAGCCATTGCCGATTGTTTACCAACCGGAGCTCGTTGACCAATGCTCCCCATTGGTTCATCGCCAAACATGTGTGCAACCTGCCCAGAAGTGCGGTATATCATGGATGTGGATCGATCAACTTCGAGATGATCAACAAAAATCATGTTTGTCAGCAAGTGGCCACTGTCAACCATTTCAGCCACTATGCGGCTATTTGCAACCTCTTAAGTAAACACCGCTTTAACGTCAACAACCCCAACCCGAACCACACTTCAATGTGGTGCCCCTGTGAGTGCCAGATACAACACCCTAGGCCAGGCCCTGATTTTCACCGTGTAGCTACGATAGGTGACGATGGTCAATAGTGGGTGAAGACTATTGTGTTAACACAACATCCAATCTGGTTGGTGTTTTTAAACATTTTCATTTTCCCTTTTTGATTATTAACAAATAGTTGGTTGACTAATATTCTTCGTTGAAACCACCAACCAGTATTATCATGGCTGGGATCACTGAGGATCATCGACCTTGCACGCTTGAGTACCATCATTCGGGAGCGGGGCGAGACCGTTGGGAGCCAACAACGTGTTGAACCCCAGCTAGAGAAACGCTATGCATGTTGAAAATGGTGATCCCTCTGAATTTGGTAGCTGAATGTAGCTGAATGTAGCTGACTAGCTTGTTCGAGCCAAAACAGAAAGGGTTGAAACATGAGGATAGCCCAAAGCTTCAACATCTGAAGCATTTTGGCCCCTCGCCCGACAGTCAACATATTGGACCGCACAATGCGCTGGTGCAAGTTTCCAAAGAGAGTAGCCGGTACTGGTAGGAATAGAAGGTTCTTAATCATCATTATGAACCACCCCTATTCTACTATCAACTAGTCATCATTATAGATCCTTCACACATCATTACATCGTTGTCTCAACCATTAACCCCTGACTATGCCCCAGTATTAACCACAGTTAACCATGAACTAACCATCAGCCAGGATCCCTTAACCATCAAGTAAACCTCATTGTCAACACAAACCATGTATTTCACCATTTTAAGCATCCATGAACCATCATCATCAATCATATTGAGCATCATAATCTCAACTAAGCATCATTGTCACTCTCATATTGACCTCATATTAATCCTAATGTTCACCACCAAGCATCAATTTCACCATCAATTTCACCTTCATCATCCATTTCCCTCAACCATCTTCTTGAAACAACCACCATCCACCATCACCATGGTTCCACCAACCATTCACCAACCATTCACCACCATCAACCACCCACCGTGGCGCATCCCTTAGCGTTCCACCGGTGCCGTCCTGGCGCCACTACCGCGGCCACGCCACCGCGGTTGGAGGACCTCCAGAGCCGCATCGATGCCTCGCCGCGGAACCAGGACGAAGGCGTCGTGGCTCAGGAGGCGCGACCCTTCGAGCCTTGGCCGAGCGGTGGGAGATCCACGGGATCCGTGCCACGTGGGGCCGCCAGGGTACATGACCAGCGGGACATGGCCAGGGGTTAGCACAGCGGGATATGACCAGCTATGGAGATTTGTTGGTGGTTAGTATCATTGATCAAGTTGGTAATAGGTGGTTATTATCATTGTTGTCATTGCTATTGATGATACACAGCTATGAATGATAAACAGCTCGACAGCGATTTTTTATAGGTGACCTTAACTTTGATTGGTGACTATGAGACCTAATCCATGGGGAGAGTAGGTGGAAGTCATATCTGAGTCATGACCATTGTTAACAGGTGACCAGCTATGAAGGCTGAGATTATGATGTTTGATAGCGTTACCAGCTATTAACGATATGGATAGCTGAGATTATGATGCTTGATACTAAGATTAAGGAAACTAATGCTGGAACTGTAGCTAGAGTTCAGACGGTTGATGAGAGAATATCATGTCAGTAATTTAATAGATGACTAATGATGAATAGATACATTTTTGTTGATGAGAATATGATGAAATTAGATGAATGATATGATGCTTCAAATGGCCCCCAATGTGGCAAATAGATGATGCTTAATATCGAGCTGATGCTGGAGATTATGATGCTTGATATGCATGAAACATGCTTGAAATCCATGGTCAATTAGATGATCAATAATCAATTGCTGCATAATGCCCAGCAATACAAGATTATGATGATGGAGGATGTTTCATGAGGCTTGGCGATAGTTAAAAAGTGATGTGTATGATGGCTTATTTGTTGGTAAATGCTGATGGTGATGATGAATGATGATTTGATACTTGGTGCAGAATGGTGAGTCAAGATGGCTCTTGATGCTTTACATTGCCAAATGACGAAAAAAATAAGGGGTTACAAATGACCGATGATGTTTGATCCTGCTTGCTGCAGAGTTGCACCCCCCAGCTGTTGGTATATTCATTCATGCTCGTAGGATAGCTCTGATGTGTAATTTCTATATCTTTTTAACTGCTTTGACACCAACTTGTCAACCCCTCGTATCAACCTTTTTGGTGGCGAACCCTAAAATTCATCGTTTCTCCACTGAGGCATTTTTTGGGTGCGGAGTGCGGAGGTGAATGATATTAAGACGTGATTCACTGGCGAGAGACCTCCTGGATTCAATACTCCAGGATTTTGGTTCAAGGAGTTTCCCACGAGAAACTACAGAGAATTGATACGCCAGATATGCAGAGGATATGGGGCACTTTGGCGGGTTGCGTACGTACTTGGCATGTGTGGAGCCCTACTTCTATGGTACTCCTTGGTAATTCCATGTTAGATCTTCAAGGCATACCAGCATAGCAGGGAGTCAAGCAACAATGTGTAGAACTAATATGGTCCTCGAATGCTCTATCATGAATTCACATGAGTGAGAACATGACCATGCCATGAGGTTCACCTTCGACCAAGGAATTGATGCCGGAATCTCCAGACAAGCAGGAGGAAGCCAGCAAGAATTTGCCTTGGAAGTGTCCCTTGGAGCTCGCCTTCCGTGCGGCTCAACAGTGGATGATCCTTTGGTATGCCATGCCGTGTTGGGCCATAGCCATTCCCAAAGTCAGCTGGGCAAAACGCCACATGCTCCGCAAGATCTAAAAAGGGGATAGGCATTGCCATGGCCACCTTTGCCTTTGATGCTCGGCACAAACACCTGCCATCCAAGCCGGTTGATCAGCCACCTGCTGGAAAAAAGATATCATGCTGTTGGCTGATATAGGTAGGTCAAAATTAAATGAGTTCAATATAGCTGATGATTATGGTTAATGAACGCATGGTTGATTAGCAAGTATTTGTTGTCAGGGGCGCTTCAACGACCACCCAGAAATCTATGCATCTTTTACTACCAGCAGCAGATCGCAGAACAAGGAAAGCGACGCGACCTTCCCTTCCCAACCTGTGGCGCGGCACCCGGGTGGGGCCCAGGCATTCAGCGGAGCTGTTGGATGCAGATCCTGCTGTGGTGCTTCACCATGGCCGTCATCCTGCTGGACACCGAGTACCACGCCTCCCGTTTGGCACCCGCGGACTCCTACGACAGGCAAGCCCTGGGTCAGCATGTGAACGATGCGCTTTTGATGTAGCTGTGAAATAGTAGAGTTGGCAATTAAGATTTTGATTCATTTAAACTTATTTATTCATATTGTATGTTGTTATATATTTTGTATATTCATTTGCGTTATCTTACATATTGTTGTATATTTTATACGTAAATTTGTCTATTGTTTTTTTCTTTCTATCTATCGGATTTTCTAACGCATGTCAGATTTGGGAAGAATTGTTTGCCATCCCGTTTACTACAACTACAGGTGTACCGGTGTACCTATGAAGCAAGCGTTATTTTTCCCAGGCGGTGACATGATGAGACACAGTGGTCAGATCAGATCATGTTTCATGACAATGCAGTAATGATTTCTTGACAATGGGATCTTTAGACTTCAAAACATGTTGATGATCATGGCATTCAGGGATGGTTATCCAAATGATTAACCAGCATCAAAGTGGTACTGATTCCAAAGGATGTTGGTGGATGACTATGGCTAACAACAGACATGTTTACCTGTCCATAACTTGCGCCACACTCACCATGTTGCTTGCACAAAACAAACTGTTATGTGTCAAAATGGCAGTACGCTCGTGAACGTCCGCATATTTTGGTTGGTTGGTATTGAGCCATGTCCAAATGAAGTTTGCATTGTCCATAGATGTAGGTGCACCCGAAAGCGCAAAGCATACAATGGTTTTACGGTCAATTGGTGTTGTCTTGCAGGCGCATATGAATAAATGATGATAGGTATACAGTATGGAGACATATTTGCTGGGGATGGTCTTCGTTATACCGCCAACATGATCTTTAATATAGACCACCATTGACTGGGGGCTCCACACCACTGGCCACCCTCCTGCCAGGAATTCGGTGAAGTTGGTGTCAGCGACTGCGGCCAACGAAGGGGATCAAACCAGAGTGAATGTTGGAATTGATGATCACTAATGATGACTAACAATGATTGTTGATGAAGAACTCACAATGACCAGTCAGTGACTGGCAATGATGGTTCATGATGAACAAATAGTCATGATTTATGAGGCCTGAATATGATTATTAATGATGACTGACAATGATAGTTAAGGAAAGCTGTTAGCAATGCTTGATTTATGATGACTGACACTGATACCAATAATGAATCACAACAGTAGTCAATGATGCATGATATTGATGGTTCATGCAACTGGGGTTGATGATGGTTCACGGCATAGTCAATGCTGAATGTTACTGATGAATAACAGGTGACCCTGACAAATCCAAGGCATGCAATCCGTTCCTGTCACGTGGTGGTTTCTCATACTAGGGGTACCCCCAAATCATCCAGTTTAATTTTTAACCATTTATAGGAATAAACCAACCACTTTTGGGGTTCCCTCTTGTCAGAAACCTTCACGTGTTGTAGCTGCTGGGGCGGGTCATGGGCAGCGTGCACGGGTCCCAAGATGTGCATTGCCGTGCCCATCCGATGTTCTCCGGTCGTCAGCCTTCCCAGGGAGTGCACCAGGAAGCTGTCTTCTGTTGGTTATGGGTCAATATTAACCAACAGGACACAGTCGGGTCACCCTATAATGGGGGGTTCTAACCAACTAATCAGAGGGAAAACAATGGTTGATTAGAAGGGAACCAAGGGTACAGAGTTTTGACCCACAGTCATGTGGTGATTGTTAACTTCCAGGTCAGAGACTACCCGAAGGTATCACTGTTGTTTTTGAACATGTTGATTTGTAGAGATCCCACTTGATTCAATCTCCATGAGGATTTGATTACATAAGATATTGATTTCTCAAAATAAGGTACCTCGAAAACCAACCTCGAAAACTAACCTTGCAAACTAACAACGACTAACATTGGATGATTTGATGGGTACCCCTGTGAACTGAGAAACCACCTAATATGATTCTATGATAGTATACCAGCCATTCAAGGCTTTGAGCGGTATTTATGTCAGTGACAGTTCTTGTTTCTTGGCAGGGGTGCCCATCAATCCTGATCATTTGTTGGGTGTCTCTCAAAAGAGGGGTAAGCGACAAGTTATTATCCTTTTCAATCATTTAGCCACCCTACCAACCAGGTCTCCAAAATGGTTCGTTCCCCAAGCGGTTTGGTTGGACCCGGACTTCTGAGGTGACTGAATGGCCGCATAGAGCCTTTCGCCCTTCGGCGTTGTCGTGCAATCCATACGCCAAGAAGCTCTTGAGACTTGGCACATCTTGGACGAGCCCCGAATTCGTTGAGGATTCGGCTCGGTGAAGATTCGCTAGGCGATTGCTAGCAGTTGCCTAGCAGTTTTCCTATAGTCATGTTATGTTTAGCAGTTGGGGGCTGGACAGTAGCAACGGCTTGTGCTGGCATTCCTATAGCTTCATGTTATCAACCTAGCGATCCAGTTTTAGCATCCCAACCAAGATCTCTTTGTTGTTGATGTTCACCATATGGGGATGGGGTACGTAGTTGCTCTCAGGATTAGCGATCAGTTCGAGATTTATTCTGTGCCCTGGCAGCAAAGCCAAAAGCCCCTGCGGGTAACGGCTGGGTCAGTTTTTATCGAAGCTGTGGCTTGATCTAGCAGTAGCTTGACATGGAACGGGAAGGATGTTCCCGCGTTCACATGTTCCTGACAACAGCACTGCGAAGTCAGAGATGGAAGGACTGCTGATTGGTTGGCCTGGTCATGAACTGATGTCAAGGTTGGAGCCATCACCGTTTGTTTTCACGCGAATGGTCGCCGATTTTGCGATTTGATTAGCCTACTCAGAACAGTTCAGCATGTTATCCTATTTCGAAACTTGATTATCCTTGTCCAACCATGGTTTCGAGATGCTGAGTCCAAAACACTTATCCTATTTTGCCCAAAACACTTGTCCTATTTTGGACCTTGATTCATATATGAACCGAGATTCTGATTCCTCTTAGCTTGGGTAGAAGTTGGGCAACCCCTGCTCCCCCGAGCCGCAGGCGCAGATGACCCTGGATGGCATGTTTCAAGCCTCAGGGTACCAGAAGACCCTGCCGTTGAGGCCTGGCTATCTCTCAAACTTGCTTCTGAAGCGTTGATTTGTTTGACATTTTTTCAGGATTTGTTTGACGTTTCTGAAGCATTGATTTTTCAATCTGTTTTTGATATTTTCTGTTGTTGACAGATGTTTTTTCAATCGTTTTCAGGTTTTTTTCCAGGATTTGTTTGACATTTCTGAAGGGTTGATGGTTCAGAAAATTTGGACCCTTCTGACCTGTGAACTTAGATTGACAAGAAACCACAGATCAAGTTGAAGGGCTGTATACTTCACCGGCTGATCACGTCGTGGTACACCCGCGACATTGCTCACCTCGCACCGGGACCGCAGGAACCTGACCTTGGAGCCCGCGATTCCCACGGCCGAGCTGCAAAGCACCTGGAAGAGCATCGGTTATTTGCATACGCACAGCAGCTGGGTAGCACCTGGAGTGGTGGGCGAGGGAGCACCAGCAGGGTGCCCCCTGGTGGTATCTGGAAGCATTGAAACCACAAGGCTTTGGGTAGTTATAGTGGTGAGTTCTAGGGGTTCCAATGCTTACAGGTATGTTCTAGTGGTTAAATTCATGGATAATGGTTTGTTCTAGGGGTTAATTGTGAAACTGCTGGTCAGTTATGGTGGTGAGCTGTGGTGTTCTGCAGACGCAGGAAGGGGCAGCAGGGGGGCAGGGAACAGGGGCAGAAGGAGCTCATAGTAAAGGCTGAAACATTATGGCTAGTTGAATGGTGGATGTGGTTGAGACTAGGATCATTCAGCATAAGAAAAGACCAAAGTGATGCTTCAAAAACTGGTGAATGCTTGGGATCAATGGGAGATGCAGCCCCATTACCAAGACACTTTATATACGGCAGATCTGCCTACATTTGGGATTTTTTAGGGCTAAATGTTTGAATATGACATACATGGAGTATCTGGGCTACTAAACACCAGCCGCATAACATCAACAATAGTGCAAAAACCCACAACTGGACGCTTTTGTAGGGAGTCATCACCCCGCGGTCAAGCCTAATGTGGCAAGTGGCTCGTGGTTGATGACCGAGCGAGCAACCTCCGGTTCGGAGCAGCAGATGTTGTTGATCTATGCTCTGCTTTGCCAAGAAGAACCCAACTCGCTTCTAGAAAAGCATTTCTTGATTGCCCATTGGTTCGCAAAGGTTGGCTATTGCTATTGGTTATGGTCAATCCCCATTGATCATGCGAAACAATGGTTCAATAGTTGTTGTTACAACCAACAAGAGTCCATCAACAAATCATAATAGTTCCAGTATAGTTATGTGTATACATGCAACCAACGTTATATCCAACACTTATATGCTTATTGATCAGCATCAAGAGTCGTTTCACTTAAATGTTTATTTGACACAATAATCCTTAACCACTATGAATCATTAATCATGCTTCATGATAAACATCTACCAAACGTTATCTAACACGTACATGGTCATGCATCAGTCACTATTAATCATTATTAACAACTCATTATGACCATTTTATTGTAACCTCTATGAACATCTAACCATTATAAACCCAATTCATTAGAACCGAACATCTACCAAAACAACATCCATAAAAACCACATCCATGAACCACTGATGACTTCCCCACCCTCGGGTGGCAGTGCCCGTGCCCCCGTTGAAGCCGCTTCGCCTCGCCGGCCGGTCAGACCTGTTGCTGTTGCTGGATCGAGACGGTCGCTCCATCGTGGAGCTGCTTGGTGGGCGCCCGGCGGACGCGCCGTTGAGGCAGAAAACCAACGGTTTTTATAGGGGAAACCGGCTGTTTTCATGTTTTTTTCAGGGAAAACCAGGCAAACCATGTTTTTCATGTTTTTTTTTAGGGAAAGCCAGGTTTTTATAGGGAAAACCAGGGTTTCTCTATGGAGGATTCTGGTGGTTAAATTGTTTTTCGTGGGGGACATGCTATTGTTTTTATGTAGGATTGTAGTGGTTGATAGGGGATAGTAGGGGATATGAACCAACAGTACTGGTTGAGCACTTGTTTTTTACAGGGAAATTCAATTTGTTTGTTTAAAGTTCGCTATGGAGGAGAGATATGTGTTCTGGGGGATTTCAGTGGTTAGTACGGGATTATAACCAGGAATAATGCTTAAACAATTACAAACAGACCAGAAACCGTGTTTTTTCTTAAAGAGGATCATGGTGGTTGATAGGGGATAATAGCCAACACGAATGATTGATAGGAGATGTAACCACCAACCAGAAAAGTGTTGTTTTTTGAGGATAACGCCCCAACCCTTAGTGAATTATGATTATTTTGTTGGGACGATCTGGTGATGTTGCAGACGTTTACAGGTCATAGTTTTGGCCTTTTGACGAACAATGATTGCTTGGCTTAGTGAACAACCTCCATTTGCGGGCATTTTTCGGCTGAAAATCTCCTCAGCCCCAAGAGTTCGAGTGGAGTGTATACAATTCCTAGTTGGATTGGTCCATTAGCCTAGTAACCACGCAAGAATAGTTCATTATTATGCAATGCGAAAACCAGCAGTAACTGCGTGGCCTTCAGAGACTCTCCTTGCGACAGTCCGTCAGCGTAGGAAAGCCACCAGTTGAAACTGGGTACACCATGGCTTTGGATAGACCCATTGGAAAGCACGAATAGTGAGACAAACTACTAGTCTTCAAGCATTTCGCAACCATTCATCCAAGCCATCATCAAATCTGCATCAATCACATTTTACAGATTTCATGATTTCACTGCTGGTATCCAAGTTTGATTGTGCCGCCCAAAATTGTCGCGATGGCTTGAACATAGCTGCTATTTCAACTGGCTGGTGGTTTGGAGGGAGCGATTCGGAACCAGGGTATCCCTTTAAAGCGGGAGAGGTTTGGAGCTACCAGGAGTGGTGTAACCAATTGTTATAGTCATTGCTATCAAACCACCAACCAAGTTGTCTTGCACTATACCCTTGAATTCCGCCACCAATCAGTGTATGATATGATTTGTGTACATTTGTGTATCAATTTTGTCAGATGACTGTGCTATACTGTGATGATATGGTGCCTTTAAGAACAGGGGTACCTCCAAATCATCTAATATGAAGCAGTTATAGTAATAAACCAACCATTTCGGGGGTACCCTTATTTTAAGAAACCATCATATAGCTAGAAATGATCAATGATTTCTGTATCACGCCGCTTACTGGTGAAGACTGGTCAATGGGAATTGATTGATCAGTACTCCCTCGGGTTTAATTTGTACCGGTAAATGGTGAATCATTTGGTTGGGAAGGATCAATATGATTGATTAACCACTTATCAATATTTAACCAACTAGAATTATTGGATGCTAAATAGATGGTAAATGGCAAATGGACACTTCACCAGCAGCCAGGGTTGATGAATACTGATGCTTCAAGGCGGCTGTTGAATAATATGCTCCATATATGATTAATGACCAATGAACGTTAAGTAATACTGCTTAATTAAGAACGAATAAATTAAGCTTATACAAATGTGTGATTCTTAATGGTGAATGATTGGGTAGATTCCACGCGGTTGATGATCAATGCTTCTGAATGTCATACTGCTTCCTACTGATGTTGAACTGGCATGGTTGATGATTCTAAATGATTCTGAAACATGTTTGCTTCTCAATTGAGTAGATTCTGAATGTCAATGCATCTGAATGCTGGAGAAGGAGAATTTAGAGTAGATTCTTAACTCTTCAGTTAATTGAGAATCTTCTCAATTTTTCGTAACTTGATTCTTAACCAATCAGAAGTTACTCATAAGCAAAAATCAGAATCCTCAACCATTGTTTTCCCTATTGTTGTTGGTGATGATCTCCCGTTAAATTGGTTGGTGGACTGCTTGACCCAACTCGCCATTTGAGTAACTTCTGATTCTTCTTGGTTTTCTTAATTGGTTGATTGGTTTTAACAAGACATGGTTTTCTTAAGTTACTCATAACCATTCCCAATCAGCAACTTGATCCACTTCTGATTGGTTTCATGGTTGACTCGGAGCTGAGGCACTCGCTGAAAAAGGGCACCTCCTATGCTGCGAAGCACTGGATTCTGAGCGACAGCCTGCCGCAGAAACTGGAGGTGCCTCATGGGATGGGGATGGCAGCCGGGCACTGTGGGCGATCAACGGAGATCGTTAACGATGGAAAGGAATGATGGATGATGATGATGATGATGATGATGATGATGATGATGATGATGATGATGATGGATGATGATGAATGATGATGGATGATGATGGATGATGATGGATGATGATGCTGCTGCTGCTGATGATGATGATGATGATGATGATGCTGATGATGATTGATGATGATGGATGATGATGATGATGATGATGATGATGATGATGATGATGATGATGATGATGATGATGATGATGCTGATGATGATGATGATGATGGATGATGGATGATGGATGATGGATGATGGATGATGGATGATGGATGATGGATGATGGATGATGGATGATGGATGATGGATGATGATGATGATGATGATGATGATGGATGATGATGATGATGATGATGAATGATGATGATGATGCTGATGATGATGATGATGATGATGATGATGCTGATGCTGATGATGATGATGATGATGGATGATGGATGATGGATGATGGATGATGGATGATGGATGACGGATGATGGATGATCATGATGATGACGATGATGATGATGATGATTGATGATGATGGATGATGATGATGATGATGATGATGATGATGATGATGATGATGATGATGATGATGATGATGATGATGATCGGGCTAATCATTGTGACTACTGATTAATGCTGATGAAGGATAGTGAATGATGACGCATGATGACTTTTAGTGATTGACGACAATGTTTAACACGTTTTTTATGATAGTAATGATGACCGATGATGATGATGATGATGATGATGATGATGATGATGATGATGATGATGACTGATGATGACTGATGATATCTGAGGATGGATGATGATGACTGATGATGACTGATGGATGATGGATGATGGATGATGGATGATGGATGATGGATGATGGATGATGGATGATGGATGATGGATGATGGATGATGGATGATGGATGATGGATGATGGATGATGGATGATGGATGATGGATGATGATGATGATGATGATGATGATGATGATGATGATGATGATGATGATGATTGATGATGAAGGATGATGATGATGATGATGATGATGCTGATGATGATGATGGATGATGGATGATGATGATGATGATGATGATGATGATGATGATGATGATGATGATGATGATGCTGATGATGATGATGATGATGATGATGATGATCGGGCTAATCATTGTGACTACTGATTAATGCTGATGAAGGATAGTGAATGATGACGCATGATGACTTTTAGTGATTGACGACAATGTTTAACACGTTTTTTATGATAGTAAATGATGGGGATTCAAGGGTAATGATGTTCTTTTATGTGTGTTCATATTTATTAGATTATATTAGTCATATTGTTTCGTTTAGATTTATTTTGGTCAATCATGATTAATGATGACCAATGACAAATGAAGGCGGGTAATGATGAGCAATGACAGTAATTGACAGTCATGGTCAATAATGCTCGCTATCAGTGATTGATGATGTTAAGTGATAGTGCTCACGGATTGTTCTGGTGCTTATCGTAGCTTGACGGTCAGTGATTCTCAAAAGTGATGTTTCCCCCCAAATCTCAGCATGATATGTCACCTTGTCCGCGCATGCCATTCTGATTCTCTTGGGTAACCCATTGTTGTTGTCCAGAAGTATCGCTGATAACCTATATGATTGACGTTAGCAATATCAAGCTTATCAACGATCCATGCTGTAAGAGAGGTGTAACCTTCCTCATGCATATGCGTGTTTCCCAAAATAGGGGACCCACCAAATCATCCAGTTTATGAACGAACCATTTATAGCAACAAACCAATCATTCTTTTGGGGTCCCCAAATTGGCTTGAAGCCTCCATGACTGGTAGCTGTTTAACCATGTATTTACCGTTATTTATGGCTATAACCCTTATCGAATCCCGCTAAAATCCCATGGTGTCCATAGAAATTACACGGGTTTCCACAGAAAACCTGGTGGTTTCCACGGAAATTCCTTATATAATCTCCTTTTAAAACTGCCATAACCCCCAAACAAAAATCCATCAACAAAAAACCACCCGATAGCTGAATCCCCCATCTTTTTCACGACCGGCCATGGCTCACTTCCAGGTGATTCAACCCATCGAAGGTGCTGGGAGTCAGATGTGCAGCACCAAGGGATCCGGTTCCTCAGCACCTGCGATTCAACTGTGGGAGTGGCGCCCCTGAGATTTTCTCACAGGTTAAGACCTTGGAGATTTTCACCTGGAGATTTTCCCCTGGTGAATTTCGATATTTTTTGTCAATTTTTCCCAAGTTTTGTCAATTTCCAGGGTGATATGTTCAATTTCCCTGTTTTGTCAAGTCTCAATTTGTTTCGTTCAACTTCCATTGAACCACGCACGAACCTCACGCGTGGATCTACATGACATATGTTAGGATGTGTTGAGCATGCGAGTTGTTCACTCATGACTCATGAGCAGGTTTCTCAGAATAGGGGTGCCCCAAAAATGTTTGTTTTGATACTATCAATGGTTACTATTAGATGATTTAGGGGTACCCTTATTTTGAGAAACCATGCAGAATGTTTGCAGAGAAATCAAGGATCAGTCTTTGGGATTTGGGATACGTGCTGACATTCAAAAAATCAAATGTTGAGCATCCGAAATCTCTGCCGAATTTCGGGGCGTGTGGTGAGGGATAGTATGAATCAGTATGGCAAGTCACTCTCAACAATTTTTGTTAAGATCATGAACCACTTTGCTCACAACTTTCAGCAAGCAGTGTTATTCACCATGATTCCCAGCTATCAGCAAAGAGCTAATCATTATCCTTAATTCTGATCCGTCGCCAACCAATCATCTTTCTCACCATCATCAATCTTAGATTCCCTAATTTTGATTGTTGGCTACTAAACACTGTCAACCATTGCCAAGCATTGTTGTCCACTATCCTTGCATTGTGAAAGATCCATCGCCAACCATGATTCAACTGTTGCTTGCCATTAAAAGCCGTCATCAGATATCTTCCACCAATCTTCAGTGTCATAATTTGTTCTTATGATTAATTTGATCTGGCAACCACCAATGCCAGCCCCAACAAATGACCCTCAACGATCTTAGCCAGTAGCAATTGACCCTTTTTGGCCATTGTTGAGTGTTGAAAATTACCCACCAACCATCATGAATGCTTGAACACCCATCACTATCAAATCTTTAATCATTACCCCAATCAATGACCCCCCATCAATGAGTTGCGCATCATTGCTCCAACCATCAACCCCCATCCTTGCCTCAATCATGAACCAAAATCATGACACAAATCATGAACCTCATTATGTTGAAAAAAGAACAAAATCATTAAAATCAACCAAAAAATAGAATCAGTACCACATGCACCAAAATCATTGACCGAAATCACAACTGAACTACTCACTAAAAATCAATCACAACTGAACTGCTCACTGAACCACTCACGACGGAACTCACCTTGACCCGTGCTATGACCAGGGCCCCCCGGTGGTGACACGTCGTGTTTCCGTCGCTGAGGCTTGGTGAACATGGGCTGGGCCATCTATGCATCTACGGACTCGGGCCAGGCGCCGAGACACCAACCATGGTGAAGTTGTGACTCAGTACCTCAACGTCCAAGACTTCATGACTGAGAACTATTGTCATTTACCAGAGAACTGATTATCAGTTAGATTGAGGACTTCATACTGAAAATCGATACCGATCAATGATAATGAGTCATTATGTGAGTAGAGAACCAGATATAAACACTATTATTTATTATATATCAGTATTTATCAGTATCAGTGAATACATCATAGATACATCAGAAAATAAAAGAACTATTATATCATTTGTTAGTATCCATTGTTATTCGGCACGTTCACCGGTAGCACATTGACCAGTATCATACGTAGGCCGTGATGATCGATTGTTGGCGTTGATCGTTGGTTGGTCTCCTGTGAACATCATTGCCCACCAAGGAGTTCATAACGTGAGAAGATAACCAGTAATTATTATGAAATCTATATGTCTATATCCATTGTTATAAACCACTAGTGATCTTTTCGAAATATAGATCCAATTCACCACAAAAGGTGCATGTGACAGGTAGTGCAGCTACCGAAGGTGTGTTCACTTCCATGTCTAGAACGATGTAATGTGCATCAGTGTATACCTAGCCTCATTTACAGAAGAACATTGGTGTTGTTCCCCCACATGGACGTTTCTCACAATCGGGGACGCCCCAAATCATCCACACATAGTCTGATTTGTGATTTTAGGGGTCCCAAAATTTGAGAACCACCTGCATCTCTGCACCTGCAGATGTCGCTTTCCTGGCAGGAATCATAGGCCGGGCGTGATCTTGTGCCCCTCATGGGCCTCCTCGCAGGTGGTGATCTTGTGCCCCTCAGCGGGTCGGGAGCTGCAGCCGCTGCACATGATCGTGTCCTTGCGCAGGAAGCAAGCGACCATGTCGGGGAACCTGATCGGTCATAGAGTTGGCTGAACAGCTGACTGAGGTGGCGGGTTTTGCTGGTGATTCGTTGGTTCTTGTTGGTTGCTGTTGCGTATTGTTGGTTCGAGTTGGTTCTTGATGGTTCTTGTTGGTTTGTGTTACTTGCTGTTACTTGCTGTCACTTGCTGTTGGTTATTGTTGGTTGTTGTTTGTCGGTTGTCGTTCGTTGCTGTTTGCCGGGTAGCTATCATCTCTTCGCTCGCGGGCCACCTGTCGTCGACCAGTGACTGGGAGACGATTCGCCTATGATCCCATGGGCCTCTTCGGAGTTTCGCCCAGAGACATGTGGCCATTGGTCAATATTAACCAACCAACTACTGGGTTATTTCCACCAACAATAATAGGAAAAACAATGGTTAACAGGGGGGAACTAGGGGTACGGGGTTTTGACCCACTGCCATGTGCGAAAGTGCGAAGAGTTGTTGGTCGTTGCTGTTTCTTGGCTCTTGGTCGCTTGTTGTAGCATGCTTTTTCTGGCTGCTACTAGTGTTGGTGTTCTTGTTTATGCTTTTTGCGTTGTTTTTGCTGATGTTTTAGTTTGTTTCTTGTGGTTGTTGCTGTTGTTGCTGTTGTTGTTGTTGTTGTTGTTGTTGTTGTTGTTCCTGCTGTTGTCGTACTATGTTTTTGTTGCTTCTGGGGTTGCCGCTGTTGTATTATGTCATTTGCTGCTGCTGCTTTCGTAAAATGATCTTGTTGTTGCCGGTGTTGGTGTGGTATTTTCTCTTGTTGTTGCTATTTTTTGGATTGTTGTTTTTTGTCGGCTGCTGTGTTGGTGTGTTGCTGTTAATGTGGTAATATGTGTTGTTGCTAATGATGTTGTTGCAGCATGTTTGTTGAGTTTGTTGCGACATACCTAAGCCCCCGAATCATCCAATATTCACCATTTCAAGTAATAAACTGACCATAACTTTTTGGTGTCTCCAATTTTGAGAAGTCACCATATGGTAGCTGTTTAGGAATTATCTTTGGTGATTGTCCCCTATGGTTTCCCACTATTGATGGCTATAATCCCAATATAATCCCTATGGAATCGCATGGTTTCCACAGAAATTCCCAGGTTTCCATGGAAATTCCCTAGATCACTTTTAGTATTTACCATCAAAATCCCCTGTAGAACCACTGAACCAAGACACAATCTAAATTTCTTGCCAAACACAAACTTGGCTCCGAAGCGGGCAACCGGGGTTACCAAACACCGCCCGTTACGTAAAGGTGGCAGTGGGTCAAAACCCTTAGTCCCCCTGGTTCCCATCATAAACCATTGTTTTCCCTATAGTTTTGTTGGTCATCCCCCATGAAATTGGTCGGTTAACTGCTTGACCCAGCTCGCCATATATAGCTTGTATATCCCCTACTATTGTTGCTTATTATCCGCTATTCCTAACCAGCTAAACCAGCTAGTCCAACCATGGGTTGGTTCACTGCTTGACCGCCACAAGGTCCATTATGAAACTGGTGGACTCTCACACCGGAAAAGTCAAGTCGTGCCTCGGCCTGGATCACTGGTGAGGGTCCGAGGCCGACGGGAGCCGGGTATCCTGTCCTGGCCGGAAATCGCCAGGCCCCTTGAAAGGGGCTGCTAAGGAACTCAGTGGCCGAAGCAAATGGTGATGATATGGTGGTTTCTCAAAACAGGGGTACCCCTAAATCATCCTTTATGAATCATTTAGAGTAGTAAACCAACCATTTTTGGGGTACCCCTATTTCGAGAAACCACCATATGTTTCCGAATTATCATCCAACATGATTGACGATAGATCAGGATTTTATCTTTCACTCATCGAAATCTGTTTTGGGTAGAAACAATATAGAGACAAACCTGGCCATGGAAAAAATCCCAGAGAACTTCGTGTCAACTCATCAAAGTTCATTGGCGTCATTCATGTTGGATCTGGTTACAAAACCCTATGATTTGATGCGGGTCATCACCAGCTATTTAGGGTAGCTATTTAGGGTAGCTATTGAGGGTAAATTAGGGAGTTATTAATGAGGACATGAGGACCTAGCATTACAAGATGCACCGGGCAACGTTTCAGCTGGTGAGAGGGAAACTTTCACCGTTGTGACCGGTACTGCGGAACCATCAAGCAGGATGGTTCGTATTGAAGATTATAATATGGCCATGGGTCACTATTAACTAACCAACTAATGGGGGATTTCCACCAACAAAAAATTAACAGGGGGGAACTAGGGGTACTGGGTTTTGACCCACAGCCATATGTTGGTTGATTATGATCATCAACTGACTTTCAGCTATTAATTAATTACTGATTATTGATCTAGTGTTCAGTCTATTTTAATGAGAACTGTTTTTTACAGATCGTCCATTACTAGAGTATAATAATACTATCACCTGTGAATAAAAACTATTTTTACCAGCCATATGGTTCCTTGATATCTTGATTCATCAGCTGTTATAGCCAGTTATAGCGCTATACTATCTTTGAATTGATCAGTCTTCGCTCATTGCAGACTCATCCCGTGTTGACCTGAGCATGGCGCATTGCAGCACCCAGGCAAAGGGAAAAGATCATTGGAGTGCAACGAGATATCTACGAAGGCGTGGCGGGTCGGTGTCCCGGTGCCACCTGGGTGGGTGAGAAAAAAGTTATATGGCAGTGGGTCAGTTCACCCTGTACCACTGGTTCCCCTATCATTAACCAGGCTGTTTTCCATATAAAATGGTTGGTTATTATCCCCCACTATTGGTTGGTGAATATTGACCCATAGCCTTATAGTTATTCATGGCGGTTTGTGTTTCGAGCTGGGGGTACACCAAGTCATCCACTACAAGTCACGAATGTTGGGGTGCCCTATTTTGAAGTATGATATAGTACAATAGTTGGTCTAGTTGTTATAGTGGAGAGCTTATTGTTATAGCCACAGCTACATGATATTATATATATTTATTTAGATATTATATTTATTTATATTTATTTATATTTATTTATTTATTTATTTATTTATTTATATATATATATAGATGGTTCATAGCAATAGTGATCGCCGCATAATAGAACTACCAATGCACATGCCATGATGATAGTTACGTAGCACATTGATTTATGATAGATAATTTGGTTGTTATGGTTGATAGTTCTACAATTATTCTAGTTCTGTATAGATAGCCACGGCTTCAGTCATATTCTGATACAGTGCAGGCATCTGTGACTACACTTGTTTAAATCAATGTCTATAGTTGCACTGTTTCAATACATATGATTGTACATATAGATATACCCATATTCTTGAATATCCAAATATGTATACCGTATATATATAGTTTTAGATATGATTATATCTACATAGGTTTGGCTTCAGCCATGTAGTTGAAGGTATACAACGGTGATTAACCCACAAGAATACTGGACATACCATCCCCAGGCATATACAGCAGTGGTAGGATGGTACCGAAATGATCGCCGGAGATTCACCGCACCCCTGACGATCGAACATGCTTGTGCCAATGAAATCATGGGTTGCTCATTCGGTGCTTTCTTGAAATAGGGGTTCCCCCAAATCATCCAATATCAATCATTTCTAGTAATAAGCCAATCATTGTTGGGGTGGCTTGAGAAACACCCATTCGGGTGAAGTACTTTTTTGCATGGAGATGATCTACTGTAATTCGTACTCAGAGCCACTGTAGCAACCATCAGATGAGTTTCTTCTAAAGGTTTCACGCCGACATGAAACCTCGTCGAACTTGGTCTGTTTTCGTTTGAGGAGTTGTACAAATCCGCCGTGTTTCTATCAATGAACTTACCTCAACTTTAAGGTTCTGTTCTTTCCAGGCTTTTTTGGGTGATAATTGTGGATCTAGCAACCCTCCCATGAACCAACCATGTAGTGAAACCATCAACCCTTGTGAGTGACCTTGCGATCCGCAGCCACAATCGATTTGCGGTCCTATGGATTCTTGTTGGTTCTTATCAACCATAGTTGGGCACCAACAGTGGGTACACCAAGTGGTAGATTATCCCCAACAAGTGGCTTGAACCAGCATGAATAGTTGCTTCAAGAGGAAATTGAAGCAATGGTTGGTTTCTCAACCACTGCGGGTTTACCTACACAGTTGGTTGAGTGACTACTTACGATTCATTTTTGTTTGTTGCTGGTTAGTCATGAACAACCAAAGTAGTTGAACCAGCAATTATAGCAATACTGCCTTTATTGCATGTTCTCGGTTGTCATTTTTGTCAACGACAGCCTTTTCCAGGTCGTAATTTACTTTGATTCACACATTGATTTAGAAACTGCTGCCACAGCGTTGTTGGTGATTTTGTAGAAGTTAATGCTCAATAAACATCACTATTTTGATATGTTGGTCATCAGTAGTTATTTTGATATTATTGTCGTGATTATTAACGCTTACTGTATTGACGGTTAAGTAGTTTCTAGTTAGTAGTTTTTAAACATCTACACAACCACTACTCACTACTACTATTGAATGGTTTTTCAAATCATGGTTATTCACCACCATTCACCACCATTCACCACCATTCACCACCATTCACCACCATTCACCACCATTCACCAACATCAACCACCATTCGCCATTCACCCACCACCATTCACCATGAATCATCATTCGCCACCATTCACCACCATTCACCGCCATTCACCATGAATCATCATTCACCACCATCCAACCCCCTTTATTCATCAACAAACCACTGTTAACTGCCATCAATCATCATGCATCATTACGAACCACCATCAATATCAGATCCCATCATCAAGTACTGCCCATCCTTAATCATCATTCATCATCATTAAGCATCCTTTTTCATCATTAGAATCGCCATGAAACCCATCATGATAACCACAATCGTCATGACAACCACCATCAACCCCTGATACCCAGCATGAAGCCCACATCATCTCATCCACCCCTCCACCATGAAGCCATGACCTCATGCAACAGCCATGACCCCCCAACCATGGCCTCACCACCGCGTGTTGGAACCGTCAGGTGTTCTTTGGTTGATGGTCTCCACGACGGAGGGCTCCACCGAGATCAGAGCTTGGGATGTTTCAGTGGGCCAGGTGGGAACAGCTGGCGGTTGCCAATGCCTTGGTGTTTTCAACCATGATTAATAGTGGTTGATAATGGTTAATAATAGGGGATTATGACCAACAAATGATGATTCAACAACTACTCCAATGCCTTCAATAGATGCTGGGCCAGGTTGGTGGTTGAACCAACCATGGTGAATTGGTGGTTAATATCATGATTAATAGTGGTACATAGTGGTCCTTCAATAGATTTCAATAGATGACTGGCTGGTGGTTTGATTCACATTTTTTCATTTTCCCTAGTAATCGTTAACCAAAGGTTGGTTGACTCATATTTTTCATAGGGGTTGAAACCACCAACCAGATGAAGTGGTTTCTTAGAACCACTGATTGAACATAAGAACTGCTAAGATGACAGGTTTCTATTGGTGTTTCTATAGTTTTTGGCCTTCAATGATGGAATTAATAGGTTACACTCCGGCAAACTAAGCTGGAAGTTGAGGATCGACTTTTGATTGCTGGGTTCACCTAGAAACAAAAATGATTTTCAGCTTCCGGGTTAGTTTAACAGAGGGTAAGTGGATTCTTAAATTCTTGATTACCTGTTAGATTAAGTGGAATCATATTGCCAATGCCTTTATCAATGGTACTTTGTCGTGATAATAATAGATTTTCATTAACAATTACTCATTATCAATTATATATCCCTTTAACAATAACCATTGTGAAGAAGTATTGTGAAAAAACCAATACTACCCATGTTCAACTGGTTATTGAATCTATGGTGGTTTCTCAACTGAGGGGACTCGTACTTATCCTTTTGTTTCATCATTGATAGTAGTAAACCAACCATAACTGTGGGGCTTCTAGTTTCAAAAAACCAGCATGTAATATAAACAAACTGTTTAACCATGATTGTTGGTTAATTGTTCTGTTGTTTTCTCCTAGAGCACCCCCATAAAACGTTGCTGTGCACAGACTAGTCGGAACAAATCATTAATGGCTGGGTACCTCCAACAGCTTCTCAAAACTCAGTATTTGATCGAGATGTGTTGGTCTGGTTGTTTGTTTGGTACAGTGTTCTCCAAAGATCAACGTGTGGTTGTCCATTGTCCATTTGGTTGATCATTTGGTACAGAAGTGTTCAATATGTGTATCTCCAACATCTATTTTGAAGATTATCTCCAACATTAGATACAATTTGCATCAACATTGCCTTGAAGATAAGATATTTTGAAGATTTATCAAGATTTACATCTCCAACATCTATTTTGAAGATTATCCAATGATCTCCAATATAAGATACATGATGGCCTTCCAATCTCCCCCATCTCCAACATCGTCCCCCCTTAACATTCTCGGCTTGCAAGCAGGGAGGCGTTAGCTGCAACGCAGGTTGGGGCCTGGTCTTTGCCCACGGGTAGACGATGGTCTCAAGGACTTTGCCACTCGCTTTCGTGTTGGTGGTGGTGGTGGTGGTGGTGATGGTGGTGGTGGTGGTGCTTGTCTCCCAAGACCTTTTGATTATCACAGGTTGATTCTGGCGAGATTACTTCGCCACTAGTGTTCCCAATGACTTTGACCGCTCCAAACCTCAAGTTTCACCGTCTTTCACCAAATCTTCTGGTAAAACCCATGGAATTTCCCTTGAAAAACCACCAAATACCACCCAAAAATCCTCCAAACCTCCACCAAAAAGCACCATCCTATTTTTCAAAAACGGTAGAATTTCCCTTGAAAAACCACCCTTCCAAACCACCACAAAACCTTGAAAAAAATCCATCAAAAACCACCCAACCAACACACCAAACCCCACCCACCAAAAACCGCCGTTCCACCGAGGTCTTCTGGGCCCCAACCAGGGCCTTTTGATGTCCGCGGCCGACGACTCCAGCGAGGGAGCCGCTGGCGCGGAGCTCTGGCGTCTGGTGCCGCGCCTGCCACGGCGCTATGCGCGGCAGGCGCCGGGGGACCCATGGGGGGACTGCCGCCTTGGAGCCCGGGGGATGAGGCCAGGAGCCCCAGGGCAGCAGCTCAAAATGGGAGTTGGTATTGGAAAAGGATGGGTAAGTTGATGGTGAGGGTTCTAGATTTAGAGTTTGATGGTATGTAGTTCATTTATTGGTTTGTTTTTTTCTGCGTGTTTCTTTGGTTTCAGGGGTGGGTTTTGCAATTAGTGTGATGATTTGTGCGGTTGTGCGATAGGTGATAAGGGACAAGAAGGTTGGTTGATTTTTATTGATGCTGGTGGCTGAATAAGATATGATTGATGTCGATGATGATGGTTCAGTAATGCAGCAACAGAAGATTGATTCTTAATTCGGTAGTGATTGTGGAATCTATTGTGCTTAGCGATGCTGAATTAATGCTGAACAATGGTTGATAGATGGTTCAGTAGTGGTTGAATCATGGTTGACATATGGTTGACGTTGAATAATGGTCAGCACTTGGTGATGGTCGGTGATCTTTACTGATGGCAAGTAGTGGGTGTTCAGCTAAACCATACTTAAATTAATATAGATAATGGTTGATGGTTCGTGATGGTTGATGATTCATGATGATCTAATAATGATGGTGTGAAAACCATTGTTGGAGGATAATCGGTTTGGATTACCCGATGGGCATGTAAGGACTGATGGTGTGGTAAATGATGATTGACGTATATTAATGCTACGTCGAGTGAATGATAAGTGATTGCAGTGATCAATCGTAGGCTACACAATGACTGCTGACGGCTGCTGATGAATGATGCTTAAGCAATGGTTTGGTAAGGATGCATTCCAGATTCGTGAACGGTCATGTGATGTTTAGCTGATCAATTCGTGGCTCGCTATCATTTATCGAATTGAGCAATAGTGATACTATAGTTGATACCTATGTAAACAAAGGTTGATGATGTCTATTTGCTATTCATAATGGTCAATTAATAATCAAACAACTCTTAAACATGTCTGGTAATAATGACTAGTGGTTAGACATGGGCAAAGTGATGGCTAATGATGGTCGTTATGGGTTCTCAATGGGAAACCCAAACTGATGAAGCAGATCCTCACAGGTGAGCTGATCATTGTTGGTTATCCGGTACAATGCCAACCATGATGTACCATGTGGTTGAACCATGACCCAAGACCCTAACTAAGGACCGCTAGTTTTTATGGTTGGTGGTTTGATGATCTTTTTGTTGCTTTCCGCAGTGTTTGTTTTTTTTGACTGATATTTTTCATATGGGTTGAAACCACCAACCAGGATGTTTCCAATTTTCTATCATAATTTTTACCACTCCCCGCCGTTCCGAAGCAGAATCCAACCAATCCAGGGCCCTGGTGTCTTCCATCGCCATGTTTACGAGAACACCGCTGGCAATCCGTGGTCATCCTGGAGCGCTGAAGATTTGTAGCTTTTGAACTTGGAAAATTGCGTTCCGAATTGACCAAGCAGTACCAAATCCTAACCTCACTGGCGATCCGGCCGGGATGTTCCGCTGGTTCTTCGATCGCTTTCACTGAATCATGGCTAGTCATTTGTGAAGAAAGAAACGCGTCACCAACTCTTGGTGCCCAGTTTTGTTCCTGGTTGTTGATTTGATTGACATTTTTTTATTTTCCCTCGCAACTATGAACCAATGGTTGGATTAGTAATTTTTTACAGGGGCGGTTCAACCACCAACCAGGTTACCTGCAGTGTTTTCCTGTCACGTCCTGTCTCATCAAGCCATGGTTGGCGTTTGCAGGCCTCAAGTTCGTCGAGCTCTGCCAGATAGCATCCTGTGACTCTCGGTTGCCAGTTTTCCAGCGTCACATTATCTCGAGTAGTGCCAGTTCCACTCCACAAGGCCCAGCATGGATTTTTTTGCAACTTTGGGAGTGATGATGGTTGTTGTACAACTACTAAAAATGAATCTTAATGTTTGGCGGTGATGTGTTGTTTAGTTTCTTGTTCGCTGATGCTGTGATCCATATGTGACATGAGATATCATGAGATGTTGGGAAGCCTTATCTCAACAGCTTTTCAGCAGGGACTTTGGAAGGAAGGCCGGAGTTTTGGACACTGCGTTTATTATGTGAATGGCGGCAATCAGCAGGGATTCTCCGAGCACAAAGACGGCAACAAACAGCCTGTGGTTGATAGATCAATCAGCCACTCATGCTGATCTCCCTCTCTCTCTCTCTCTTTATGTATCTTAATTGTTGTGTATATATGAATGTGTGTATGCATGTCTATAGATCACATAAAGGTATTGGTATTGGTATTGGTATGTATGTGTCCATGTGTGCATGTGCACATGCATATAACACGTATGGTCCTATTGAGACTGACACTAATTGTATATGTCTCCATGTAATCACACATGTGGCTGCAAGATACAATTATGTTTTCAAATACATTTCATTTACATATATAGATAAATATGCATTTACATGTGCATGCATATTCATAGATATACAGATGTCCAAAGCCAGTGTGTATCAGGACATGCTACTGGGTCCCTATTGATTAATGAATGGTCCTTGGCGAAAGCCGTCTTTTTAAGGGGCAGACCATGTGTCGATTTACCTGTAAATTTACAGTATGCATAGCCCACCAGCCGAAGCCTCACCGACTCACCTGCGAAACCCCTTTTTTCAAAGCCTGTGCACTGAAGTGTTCGTTTTTTCCCAATTTGCTACTGCAATTGCTGCGAGGTGGTTGATTCGTGACATGCATTCATTGATATATTGTAATTATATGTATTTTTCATATATGCAGATGATTATACGCATGCACTACGTGAATGGTGAATAGATAGAATATTGACCTCTGGTAGTCGGTTCACACCGAAAACAAAACTGGTGGAACATTCAGCTGCATACTTTTGCTTTGCTCATCCTAGCGGCCGACCGACATAATGACATGTGTTGGCTTCTATTTCTTGGGATGTTGGCCGATGTTGTTGAAACTCGGTGAGTTTTTGTTGAAACTTCTACTTCTTGGGATGGTGGGACTTCTTGGGATGTTGGAGTTCTTGGGATGTTGGCTTTTGTTGTTGTGTTGAACATTTGCGAATATTTGCTTACGAATCATCAAAAGCTGTACAACGTAACTGAGGTTCAGAATTGAGGACCTGCCAAGATGCTCAAAACCGTGTTGTCTAAGCAAACTGCTTATTACAGAGAAAGCAGTGGATGCAAGTTGATACAATTCACATTTTTTCTACACATGTTCATGCAATTTAGATTTGTATTTATCACATTCATATGTAAACTGGTTGGTGGTTTGATTCACATTTGTTCAAGTTTCCATAGTAGTTATAAACAAATGGTTGGTTGACAAGCCTTTTTTTCATAGGGATGGTTCAACCACCAACCAGTTGTAGATGCAACACTGTTATAACTTTCCGTGGAGCTCCAACAAGTGCAGTGCTTCAACCGCTTGGAGTTTGCCACTGAAGATTTGCGTCGCCGCCAGATTTTCATGTAGCCATTTTAACGGTGCTTCAGCCGAGCACGTGCCGTAAACTCACGGCGCTTTTTAACAATGACATGTGCGAGTTGATCGAGAGGGTGACTTGGCATTGGGTTTGCCATCTTCGGGAGAGCCGAAGGTGTTCCTGGATGTTGCTGGTTGTTGCTTAAACCCTTGGTATGTTTTCGTTGTTGGTGCTATGCCCCAATGCCGGACCCCACTCGGTTCGACCCATATAAATTCATGGCGTGGCAGCCAGTGCGACCAAATGCCTGTACCTGCCACCGTGGTCGAGCCAGGCGTGTGAGTTGACCAAGTGACTTCCAGGGCAAGTCAGCTTGCATCTAAGCACATGGAAGGTTCTTAAGCCATAGGGAACCCCCAAAGTTATGGTTGGCTTATGACTTATTACTATAAATGACTAATATCAAGGATGACTTGGGGGTCCCCTATTTTGACAACCACCCTCATGGGTTCCCTAAATCTGATTTCCAATGAGTATTTGACCATTGTCGTCCATGATCAAGCCTTATTGATCATGATCAATCCTAATCAATCAATATCAACCAGTACTAACCATCATTTTCCCGTTCTGATTTTTAGTGACCATGATCGCAATGATCGACTTGCCACAATCATTCTTAGCCAGTATGATCCATTTTTAGCCATCATTAACCAACGCAAACCATCATGAACTGTCGCTCAAGCATCACAATTGGTGAACAATGAATAACCCATGAGTCAACCATCAACTAGCCATTGGCAAGCCATCATAGTTAACCAACACTATCAAACCAAACCTTATACTTATTCCATAATAACCATCATCATGAACCATGAAGACCCATCATTGATCAATCGGTCAAGTCACATGCCTTTCGCAAGATCACCAAACCCTATGTCCGCCGCAGCTGAAACATGCGCAATTTTCCGCACAAGGGCGGCGCGGGGCAGGGAAGCTAGCGAAGATGAACTGAGGGCCAAGGCAGTATAGGTAAAAAAACGGGTAATCATGCGGGGTCGATCATGGTTGATTATTCAATATTGATCATATATGGTCAATGAAAGCTTGAAGATTGCTGAAGTAGTGGCTGTTTCTCATTGAATGGTTAGCATTCGTTGATAATGATAAATAATGGTTCCGAATGCTTAAGTATGGTGAATGGCGGTGAATGGTGCTTCATTGAACACGGTTTATTTCGGGGGGACAATAATCAACAAAGACTAACCACAATGTGCGAGGAATGGCAATAAAGGGCTGCAACCGACAGCAACAATCGGCCAACAAACGAGCTGGTTTGCACACAACAAGCAAGTGTGAACGTTCATTGATTGTGGGAACGTGGGAACGTTCATTGCTTGCAAATGCTCAGTCATGAGCTTCGGATTGTTAGTTTGTAGTCAAACTGCCAAAGGGATCTATATTTTTTAATTGCATGAAAAGCCCTTGGTAATGATAATTTCTTCCAGAAAAAATTGACGGGGAAACTAGTGGGATCACATCTCCGGATTTGGCGCGTATTCCTTAGCAACGCCAGTACGAATGCTAGCGAGGTACCCTGCTTAACCGACGTTACAACCTCCTTAAACTTGATGGGTTCGTACAAGGTAATTATCCATCAAGACAATTCCATGCTAAGAAACTGCCGGTGCAAAGTCGATATCTTTTTCCCCGGTGATGAAGCAACCAACTATGGCTGCTCTCATCCACGATCAGACAGGGAACAGACAACAGACAACAACAACAACAACAACAACAACAACAACAACAACAACCACGACAACAACAACAACAACAACA
>VSDK01016321.1:103138-130256 GCA_009767595.1 Symbiodinium kawagutii | reverse complement strand
CAACAACAACAACAACAACAACAACAACAACAACAACAACAACAACAACAACAACAACAACAACAACAACAACAACAACAACAACAACAGCGCATCTAGCATGCTGGATGTGATACAAAGTTTCTGCGTCCAAGTTGTGGACAAACGGGCGATTCGTTGCCAAACGCGGCACAGGAAGAGGGACTACTTGGAGAAAGGTGCCCGGGTGCCCAGCGGCAGATCCCCAGCAGTTAACCACCTCTGGTGGTGCCTCGCGCCTCGCGATGCTGGTGCTTCACCATGAAACATTCGGGCTTGGTCTCTACTGTGACTGGTAGTTTCGGCCGAACCCTTGCCCTAGTTCTGAACCAACCAGGTTACGGCTTAGCTTGGGGGTTGTTATTGTTTGGCAATTTGGACGATCCAGCAGTAGAGTCTTAGGTTTTGTGACGACCACATCGGTGGAAAGAAAAACAACAACATATCCTCACCGGCGAAACGCGTGCTGCACCAGTAAGGTTCGGGTTTCATAGGTGAACATGCTATTTCCACGCCTGTCTTTTTTTGAATTTATTTTTCAAATTGAAACAAAGCGCATGTATGTAACCTGTGAACACCAAGATCCTAGCACCACAAGCATCATGAATTCATATCGTTAATTAAGAGCTCATAGAAAATTAGTTGGCTAACTTAATTGTTTATCATTAATATCTATAGATTTCAGGCCACGAATGGCCCGGCTCACTTAAGTTGCCAATTCAATCCTACTTCATGATTATTCATGGCAGTAGTTGATGTCATGCTGATGTGAAAGAATTGTCAAATACGTTGTTTCTGCTGGTTGAAACACGGTTGATACTGTATGTGGCTGGTGGTTTCAAGCCCTTTTTATTCTTCCTGTATTAACAGATTGTTAGTTGATTGACCACTATTTTCCATAGAGGTTAAAACCACTAACCAGATATGGGTGTTTCTCAAAAAAGGGGACCCCCCAAAATGGTTGGTTTGTTACTCATAATGATTACTATTGGATGATTTGGGGGTACCCATATTTTGAGAAACCACCATATGTGGCTAATGATGGTTAATTGATGGCTAATAAAGTGAGATGTGTTTGTCGTTCACCACCGTGACAACCGTCCAGCCTGGGTGCTGAGGAACCCTTGAGCACTACGCCGAGCGTAGACCCTCGGAGAAAGGCAAGGTGGCTGTTCATGATTGGTTCACTGGATGGCTTATACCCACGAATTCTTAGGTTTTTGTTGTGTTTTTGGGATATGATTGATTTACCATATATAACCACTAAAAGATTTTATATTTTTAGCAAGGGATCGACCATAAGCCACCAAGTTCAGGAGCATTGTTCAAAGCGTGCAAGTGGTTCATGATTGCTGCTTAACGGTCCTAGTAATGGTTGATCGATGGCTGATTAATGGTTGATAATGGCTGATGAATGGTTCATCATAGTTGATCGTTCATCATGGGTGAAACTTGATTACTGATGGTTACTGTTTAAAGAATGATGGGTTGATCGTTCGTGGTCCTTCTTGAATGGAAACCGGACGAGTTGAGTTATGGTTGATTACGGTAAATACTCAGTCTTGTTGTTCACAATGGGTGACTGACCGTTAAGGAATGATCAATTTCTGGGTACCGGTAATTTAATTACGGGCTGATAATATAGTTGTTGATGAGTGCATTCGCCAGTGATGGTTACTGATGGCCAGTAAACAGAACCCGCATGCCCATCAAGCTGTTCGAACTGCTTGGATATGGCGGGCCGATGGCTAGCCCAGTCAACAGCGCACAGCTACTGTCCAGACAGCTGAGTTTTTAACACAAGCTTTTGTTGATAAAAGATGATAAAAGCAAAGCTGGGCTGCTTTAACATCAACAAGAAAACAAGATAAAACAAGTGTTTTTTTTTTTTTTAACACACTATTTCAACACTTTTCCGTTTATTCTTGACACATCACCCAACGTTTGGGACTCGTTGATACGATCATTCGATCACAGAAGTCATTGACCAACCTGCATGCGCTGCATGGTGCTGGGCGAATTCTGTAGCTCACCTGGATCGCTGAAGTAACCTTGGGAAGCCAGCTGACTAAGTGGCGGATTTTCCCTTGGGAGGGTGAGCATTTGAAGGTTGGGGAAGTCTGGTGTCTACAGGATACCTGGAGCGTAGATCAAGCTCTTGGTAAACTAGGATCCGTTGCTTTCCATACACGCGGGTAAACAATTTGTACGCAACAGATTCCCCAATATTTCATCAGTAAACAAGTATAAATGGTGGATTTTCCACGCAACCATCTTATGTTGTCAGAATGTGAATAGCTGGTGATCTACCAGGACATATCAGGCTGATGATCCATCTCTCATTTTGTGCAATATGTTCCGTTCCATGTCTATTGGCGGAGATTGCCTGCCTCCGTCCGATTTGCTGGATGAATCAGCAGTACAGCAATCAAACGTGCCGGTAGAGGGAGGATTCTAGCAGCTGTTGAAAATGCATCCAATCCACAGCAATTTTAAGTAGAGAACTACTTGTTGCAGGTACAAATCCCAAACCCGAATCAAACATGTTCAAGCATAGTTCAAGCATAACACACGAGAATTATTCCATGAGTTTCCTATTGGCTCGTGTATCTCAATCGCCTTTTTTGATCGAATTCCCCACAGCAAAGGAGCAGTCCGCTAATGCTTGGGGGCCACCAGCACAAGCTCCACCGGTCGCCAGGAAAGACAGCAGTTGGGGGTCCCTGATCATGGGAGGCTGCGCAACGCAAGGCTTGGCATTGCTTGAGCATAATTTGATGGTGAATGGATTGAATGGATGGGTGATACGTCACTTTCCGAGTAAGAACAAAGAAACCAAGTGCACTAGCTTGAAACGCTCAAGAGAACACTGAGTAACCCAAGTGAACACTGAGAGTAGCAGGCAAAAGAACACTCAATTAACTCATGTGGGTTACTGAAACTCGAGAGTAACCCAAGTGAACGCTCAAGAGAACACTGAGTCCATGTGTTTGATCTGGCTGTTCACCTGGAATTTGCTGGAGCAGGGCTTCCGCCGATTTTCTATGGCCGGTATCGCACGTGTTGGACCATCATGAACCACATCAAATTCACATAAGAATGATTAAACCACATCATTGACTTCGTATCAAAAAGGGTTATTGAACATTTCTGGGCATCATTAAGCATTACTCACCAGTACCTAGTAAAACTAGTGCCATGTAACTAGTTGATACTACTTGAGTACCACTACTTACCGCTACTAATCATTGCCCAGTACCAAGGGTAAAACAACCACGACTCACAAGTAGCTCAACCACAACTGGCCGCCACTACAAGGTCCGCAAAATCGGATCAACCAACATAGGTGTCTCAAGCCAGTGGGAAGCCCAAACATGATTGGTTTGTTGCTATGAATAGACAAGATTGGATGATTTGGGTGTACCCCTATCTTTAAGAAACCACCAAGTGATGAGTAATTTAGCATTGTGGCCCTGTTGGCTGGTATGATGAAGCATCCCAGGTAGCCACCGTAGCGTTTGAGGTCAAGACCCCTTGGGCCGAAACCACAACCGGAATTTCCCAGCGCTGTACCGGCACCAGATGACCCAGCTTTTTGACCCGCCGCATTTTTCGGATGCATGGCACACTCCAGGTATGAACACATCCATGGTCAGACCCCGGCCTAAGGTGGGAAGAGGACGGGAAGCGTTTCGTTTCTGGCGGTGGATGGGCGGGTGACTGCATGGACGAGACATCCAGCCCGGCGAACAAGAGATGGTGAACATGCTTGTGCTCGCACTGCTGGCTAAAGCTGAACGGATACCTGTAAGGTGTGAGAGACCAACAGCTTCAGTTTATTGGGTCAGTTGGTGATGGATGCATGACACACACTGCAGCATTTTGATACCAATCGTTATGAACGTTTATTGACCACTGATTTTATAGCTTTCCTGGCATATGGCAGTGGGTCAAAACCCTTAGTCCCCCTGGTTCCCCCTATCATTAATCATTGTTTTCCTCATTGTTGTTGGTGGAACCCTCCTATTAGTTAGCTGGTGAAGATTGACCCAGCTCGCCATATGGTGGTTTCTCAAAATGGGGGACCCCCAAAAATGGTTAGTTTATTACTATAAATGACTAGTCTTAGATGATTTAGGGGTACCCCTATTTTGAGAAACACCCATATCAAACCATGCTTTTCAAGTCACCATTCTGAAGCCCGGTGCCAGGACAGAGAGCGCTTGAAACGTGATGCCCGAAGGCGGCCCAGCCAGTTGACCTTCGAGCACCAGTCTGTGAGCGAGGGGGGAAACCAACACCGGGCCGGGCACAACATTGAACTGGTCCCCTGTGAATTTTAAGCAGTTTTGATTCTCATGGTGATTCTCATGGTGATTCTCATGGTGATTCTCATGGTGATTCTCAAGGTGATTCTCAAGGTGATTCTCATGGTGATTCTCATGGTGATTCTCATGGATCCGGTTATGGATGATAGTAACACTGTATGGTAGGTCTCAACAGTGGTGAATTCATGGCTAAGTAATGGTTCATGATAGGTATGTATGTGATACAGATGGACTCTAATGGTGAGTCATTGGACTTGCTGTAACTCTTCAACTCATTGGTCAACAGTTGACAAGTAGCATCTTCCAATCTTCCACTTGCAGCTGCACCACCCTCCACTTGTACCAGCTGCTGAACAGGGACGTTGTCGCTCGCTTCTCAGCTTGATCTCACCATCGTATCAGTGTTTCGGTCAGTGGTTGTTTCGATCACTGAGATGAATGCTGATTGAACAAATCAATGACTATAGGCAGTTTCAATGATAATTGGTTATCAAGATTAGCCGCCATTTACTACCATCAACCCATCGTTAATGATCATGTTAGCAAACAACATTGTCAACCATCGTTGGGCACAATCAGGAGTCGGACGGTTGTCCACTATTAACACAGTATTGGCAGGCTTTTGTAGCCATTTTTGACGATCCCTATAGTCATTGAAACTGACGACCCCTATAGTCACTACTAGGCATTTCAACAGAAAATAACATCAATTATAACTATAATCAATCAACATTATTGACAATCATCATGAACAACCATCATATTCTCTATAAATAATATTCTATTCAATAACTATCATTGACAGACATGAGTTTCTAACAACCATCATTGACAACCATTGTTTAGCATAGCCATGAAGCATTGGTTGATTATCCATGCTTGTCACTGGTCAGCCCAACCCTTTGAAAATGTGAAACTTGCCATCGCTGGTCCGGCGCCATGGCTGCCGGGGCTGCTGTGGCCGTGGTGCGACGGCGACAAGAACAGCAACGGAAGGACGCGTTTTGATCGAGCTTTGTTGGTTGTGAATGATGTGTTTTTGTAGTTCCCAAAGTTGTTGGTGATTGGTTTACTTGTTGATTCGTTTACTTGTTGATGAGTTGTTGTTCTTGTTCTTGTTGTTGTTGTTGTTGTTGTTGTTGTTGTTGTTGTTGTTCTTCTTGTTGTTCTTGTTCTTGTTATTGTTGTTGTTGTTGTTGTTGTTGTTGTTGTTGTTCTTGTTGTTCTTGTTGTTGTTGTTGTTGCTGTTGTTGTTGTTGTTGTTGTTGTTGCTGTTGTTGTTGTTGCTACTGTTGTTGGTTGTTTGTTGTTAGTTGCTGGTTGTTGCTGTTTGTTGCTGTTTGTTGGTTGTTGGTTGCTGGTTGATGCATGTTTGTTGGTGACATAAATCGCTGGGACCACCTATGAGTTGACTGGTGAACCGGCTCGGTGCTTCGCAGCTCAACACTGTCACCAACACCTGGGACGTGCCAGTGGTGCCGCTTGCTGGCACATGAACCACCGAGCTGGACAACGCGCCATTGATGGATCCTCATGGATCCACTACTTTGATAGGCTTCAACAAACCTGCCTATAGAGGCTTGAAGCTTTTCCTCTTAGCCTATCAATTCGGAATGGATCCTATTGGTCAGAAGATCTCGGCTTTGAAGCGGTCCTGTTGATAGAAAGGATGAGATCGACCTATTTTTGGGATACAGTCTTTGCATAATTATCCATCAGTGGTATTCAGTGGTTGTATTTTCTCTTGCGTGTTTGCTGCTAATTGCCTTTTGGTGGCAGGAGGCCCATGAAGTTGCGCAGATGCAGCAAGAATTTTCTAATGTGACTTGGCGGTGCGTCCTTTTGCATACATATAGTAGATTATACTAGTGCTTTACAGCCTTACTGCTTTATGTAGAATATCCTAGAATACCATGCATCATGGACTCACATGTTTTCCATGTCATCATATCAGTATGCTTGTACATAACTATTAATACTTTAGGCTTCACCTGACACTTCCTCTCTTGATTACGTGGGCTTGAGCCACCTGTCACGACGCATCATGTCACACCAAGCCATTCTCTACCACTGATTAGGGCGTATATGTTGTTTGACTTACTTTTGATAATCTTACTATTATTGTAGTACTCACTAATCTCAAATACTACTAATCAGAACTGCTAGGTTTCAACACTTGATCAACCAGTTTGAAGAACCGACCAAATATTGGCCAGTAATTTTATCTTATCTTAGTTGGTATTAGCTAATCATAGGTTGATGGCCTGATATGGCTAATATTAGCTAGTAACTCGCTTAATATGAGACCATTTACAGCCTATCATAATCATATTAGCCCGTAACTAGGTACTGGTTGATGGTGGTTTTTCAGCACTTGATCATGGCTGATATTTGCTCACCCCTTCGTGTCTCCACCCTGACCATGATCAAGATTCGTGACAACTTCTGGCCAACGTTGATCCCAGGTTGGTTCCGTATATTTTAATGGTACGCAAACCAGGGATAGTCAAATAGATGGAGGATGATTCAGCATATTGTTGTTTGTCAAAGCATGGGACCCATTAAAAAAGTTGGTTTACCATCATAAATGGCTAATAAAATGGATGACTCAGGGGTCTCCCTATTTTGATAAGGCACCATATCAATTATGGCTAACCAAGTATTTAATCATTGTACCAAGATTTTTCTTGACTTCCGATGAACTTAGCCACATTCAGCCGGTATTAAAGATTGTCAACAACCAGACATGATCCTGAATGATATGAAGATTTGGTCGTTGGACTTTTTTGGTTGTGAACCCCTATACTTTGGTTGAAGGAACAATTATCAAGCAACATTTGAATGTACTTGTCGTGCTTATCCATCCTATGTTTGATGATATATTTTAAGCCTCCTGCTATGCTTGATCAGGATAATCCCAGTCTCGACCTTGAAGGCTTACTATTCAGCAGCATTACTATCCATGATAAAAGCTATGGTTGATAGTGGTTTGTAGTTTTGATAGTCAAACTAGCCGGTACAGAAAAATGGTTCAAATAGACACCAATAGTTCACCATTGTTTACACGAAATTCCTTATCAATTTGTTTGATTACTACTTAGCGAGGTCAACTAGTGTGTTCATATAGTATTATTGGGTGGTCATCATGTGTGTTTATTTATAGATTTGTATGATCTACTATTGATAATAGCAAAATATAATGTAGTATGAATACAATCAAATACCTGTCATCGCTCAACTCATTATACCTATAGCAAGGCACATGCAGTTTCACACTTCAAACAATGGCTATGTCTAGTGAAACTCTCCACCGCGATTGATTACGGAACAATTATGTACAGGTTTTTGCTCCCAAACTACTACTGACAGTAAGCTACTAGTCACTGGTAGATATGTTTTTTGGCAACCAAGCATGGTCTATTAATATGAAAAGAATACTACTAAATACCAACTTGCTTGCCACTCTTGCTATTAAGTAACAGTGCTAGATTACGACTGCTCGCCAATTCTATACGGTAATAGTCAAATCACAAAATAGTAAGGTAATAATATTGAGTGCTATCAAATACGAACAATGGTCATTGTTGGATTACTACTCACTAGTACTACTAATCATTTTATAGTGCGACTGATCAGCATATTTAACTAACAATACTAATCACTAATTAGTATTAAATACCGACATGGTTTTCTCATCACCCGTGCCTAGGCTCCTATGCTCCTGGTGAGCGTGCAGGCATGGTTCTTGCGGGTAACAATGCTTGCGCCGTGATGAATTCATGGTGAAGGCGGTGATGTTCAATGATTGATTGATCGCAGGATGAGTACAGTGATTTGATCACTTTCAGTGTTGATCTCGTGATGAGACTTGTGGTCCTGTATGGTGTTCAAAATTTTAATGAACCAATATGTGTCAATGATGGTGATGTGGCTCACTAGCATTTAGCTATGTAGCTACTAGCAACAATTTGTCATGACTCGACCCATGGATTCCCATGGTTCATCAGGTAGTGGGGCTGCTTTACCAGCTGTGGGAAACAATGATGACACGAGATCAGTGGCAGCAAGAAATCCAGCCAATCAAGTCGGAGAAAATGGCATATGAGTGTTTCTCAAATTGGGGGACCCATTAAGTCACCTATTGATAATTTCAAACAGTCTATTTGGGGATGATATGGGGGGGTCCCCTATTTTGAGAAATACCCCAAGTAAAGTGATCAAGCTTGTGACTTGCATTTATTTGGGTAACAACATTGGATTATTGGGAATGATCCTGCAATCCATCCAAGAGCATCAAGGGACCCAACACTCCAGTAATTGGTGGCTTGTACTCTGCTTTACTTACTTGAGTGGATCATGAACAACGTCAAGCAACACGGCACTCAACAGTGTTGTGCACTTTCGGGTATGATCATTATGTTGATATGGTGTTGGGTAGGTGCCGGGTCATGTAAATTATGAATTGTATATACATCCAGGTGCAAAGTCATTGAAAACAAAGGCAAGCAGGATGGAGTCATCCCATGATCACCTTTCTTTTCAGGTGTGTGTGTGTGTGCGCTATGATCAAATCCAAAAGTGAGCTTTGCCAGTTGAGCATGGCAGGGGTACAGCCTGATTGCCATGCGTCGCCTTGTTCCCACCTACCAGATGGATCATTTTTCCAAAGAAAAGCGCCATTTTCACGACACCAATCATTTCATTGCTGTTCCAAAAGCTTGTCCTGAAATCTGAACTTGTTGATAACAAATTTCATGGACAGTCCTGAATTTGTTAGTTGCTCTAAGTTATGTCCTTTTACTATCTCTTGCTCCAGCAGGTGATCGCTTTCCCAGGCTTATTCTCTACATTTCTCTTCGTCAATTCTGGAGGTATTACGTGTAGCTCATCAGGCAACGAGGATTTCTTGGTTTGCCAAAACCCGGGGCCTCACCATGGTATTTATCCATCATCGGTTCCAGCATATGAATCATAGAATCATAGCCCTAAGCATGGTCTATGATATCTATGACTTTGTATAATATGGCTATATGGGTACCTTTGGAATACTTAATAACTATATATATATATATACGGAAACTCAATAAGTAACCATGGACGTCATAAGCGCCATCACAGCTTCATCGCAGGTCCGCGAAGCGATCCTGTCGAGTACTTTGAGCAGCAGCAGTCTTCAGGCGGTCCACGGGGTCCGGGGCCGCGTTTCGGTGGGTATCGTTGGGCCGCGTTTCGTCGGTTTCGTTGTATAGTTTCAGACCCCAGATATCCATAGATATCCCCAGATACTGGCATGTTTACCTACATAACTGGGTAATTTTAAAGGTAAATGTGTGCATGTATGCCATATATGGGGCATTTGGGTAATTAGTAGAAATCATGACGTTACGACTGTATTATTTGTCATCAACCTGTCAACTAACTTGGAATTGTTTCACGACCGTGTCGTGGATATCGTCAGTATTTGAAGTTATGTGTACCTAGGGGAAGAGTCAGGCAAGAATATCATTGTTATGTTGGATCTTTTTTATATTCCTGGAACGCGTAAGTGCACCTTTGTTTACGGCAACTTTGCCGTAGTTGACCATCCTGAGCTCACTTTGAGGGTTTTTCATTGAAAACCGTCAACTTCCAATAAAAATAGTACACTTCTATTTTCAGATGGTAATTCCCCATTGAATATCGAATTCCAGCTGGTCCAAGTGCCTTCCGGCCGACTTTTCATCTAAGTGGCAGGAGCTTTCAGGTGAGACATGGCTGCACATAGCCACATGTTGAAAGCAAAATTTCGTTGAAGATCAAACGCTATTTTTGAATTCGAGGGATCCTTGGGCAACAATGCACAGTTTGGCCATTGAAAAAAACATAGCATAGAGCACAAAGGTAATTTTTGTGTCCAACTTCATGCAGCTCAGCGCAGTGAGCGCTACATGCACCGTCTTGGTGCCCCATGGCGGTCAAGATGAGCACCTGCGACCAAGCTGTGCAGGACCAGCCGCATAGACATATGTCATCCCAAGTGCCCATGGAGATTTTTGCTTGCAGAAAGTGTAGGATCCCGCTCTCTTATGCAGCTCAACGCCGTCATGATAGAAGCTCAGCAGCATCTTATTTTGTTAAATGCCACACGTTCATGGTCAAAACAATTTCGCAAATTTAACAGCTACCTCGGCATCAGACTGAACGACCCAAAATAAACACCTTGGAGACAAGATTCTATTTTGCCACAAGTGTTTCGAAATGATCAATGGCCCGATTGATAACCTATGGGCCGTCAGCATCATCATATTTGGCCCGTGCTCGGCCGTGCTGAGGACTGCTATGATCTTTCCTGATGCCCTTAAGCAAAGGTCTACCCTGCCTGCTTTGGCTGGTCTTGCGATGAGTCCTGCATGGCTTCAGGGATGGGTGACAAAGCAAAGAGTGACAGCACATGCTTCCAGATTTCTATAGATTATGGCTTTGCATTTTCGTATCAAGCAGCAAGTGCTGTAGAGAGCATTGCGCCCTGTCGTTTTGGTAAAGCATCTTCCGATGGGTGAGAATGGCTGTAGTGCTGGTGGATTGGCCGCCGAGCTTGAGAGGTTAGAGGTGGTCAGGGGTCGCTTTCGTCGTAATGTACCATGGCTTCAGTGGCCAGCCCCACCAGCTGCTTATGCAGACGCGGAGAATGTAGAGAGCAAACCCTTGTGCACCAAATCCATCGAGATGAATGTCGATGTATTGCGAACCATGGTAGAATACCACCATGGAGCCTTTGTTGACATTTACGAGTTGCAGTCTGAGGCCCGGCTATGTTTCTGTGCATGTTGGTTGTAAAATTGTTTGATACAACTTTGAACCTATAGTGGAGAGGTTGCAAGATGGCTGGGTCCAACGGCTTTGATGCCATGATTCTGTGACAAGATATTGCCGTTGAAAACTATATGCCAATCCTTATAAATCAACATGGGACTTCCTTTGTTTTGATTGGGAGGTTCGTGAGCTTTACAAGTTGATCAAGTTTGACTCCACGAACCCGAAGTTGACGTCCTACATGGATTCATGGGATTTGCGACGGCTTTACACATTCTGCTTCAGAAGACAGAACGACTCAGCCAAAAGGGGCCAACGGCCTCGGGACTAGGGTTTGGGCTTGGAAGGATACCAGCCATTTGAGACATGATATGCACCATTTGTTTGAATATTACGGATTGATTAATATGTTATGTAATCAGATTTTGTAAAACATTCGGGCATATAATGCAGCCATGCGTGTATCTTTTATCTCTTGCTCCCCTTCTTCAGGACCCGAAGGTACAGTCCCTTTTCCGTTACATCGCCAAGCTTCGAGAAGAGTGGGCATGGAGCGTGGATTCTGTTAGCCACCCTTTGAATTCAGAGACCCCTTCCTACGCTGCTCTATGGGATGATGATTTCTTTGAGAAAGATGATGGAACAACACCTGAGTCACCACCTGATGTTCGACCTGTCGTGGGACCGCCTAGGGGTCCTGGACTTTATGGTGATGAATGCGACCCGAAGAGTCCACCGAATACATTCCTCAAGTCTTTGGGATTTGATGTCCAGCTGAATGCTGAACAGGAATCAGAGTTACATGAAGTATTGAAGCAAATCACGGCATTGGAAGATGGAGAACCACCACAGCCATAACCTCAGGGAAACACAGTCACAGGTGAATTAGCAAACACAAATGATCATTCAGCTTCAAGTTGAAAGTTTTTGTTGCGATGTTTCAATATATGGTCAAGTCTTGATTCCTCTCCCCAGGCCTGACACAAATTCTCAGAACGCACCTCCATCCAAAGGCGAAGCATTGTGAGTTTTGGGTATATTTATATCGCTTGTTGGACATATAATTGTGTAAACCCAAAGCCTCCTGACCACTGTAGTGGGTTCCCTGGCTCGCAGCTCCTCGGACTGATCTTCAAGCCCTTCCAGCTCCACCAGCACAAGATCCTGGCGAGGCACGGGAAGCAGGTGGCATCGTAGCTTGGGGTCTGACCCAATGTGAGTCGTTTCAAGTGTGTTGGAAACTGGCAGTTGGAGACTTTGCCTCTTCATGGTGAGGACACGCCCGGCCCGAAGACAGAGATGTGTGGTGAAACAAGAAAAGAGGCGACCTTGTGGTGTTTCAATCTGTTTTAGAAATTCTTTTTGTAGCCATGTGTGATACTTTTCCCAAACATAACACATTCAAATTCCATACCCTAGCCCCTGAGGCGGATCAGCCAAAGCCTGTGGCCGATGATGACCTCTTTGGAGATGATGCTGTCACGCCAGTGGAACAGAATGCAATGAGAGACAACCAAAGAAAGAAAACCAAAAAAGGTCGTAAAAGTAAGAATAAGACGACTGCCAAGAGAAAGAAAACAAAGAAGAATAACCGCAAGAAGAACAGCCCAAAGAAAAAACTCGAAATCATGAAGGGTGAGACACGTAAGAAGCGTGAAAGTCGCAAACGCCAGCCAAAAGCCAAAGCAACACCCCGGCCAAACAAACGTAAGGCAACTGATCATGAGCATGAGCATGAGCCGGCGCCTGCAGCCCCAAAGACCAAGTCACGCAGAAGAGCCAAAGATCCCAAAGCTGAGAGCCCCCCTGCTGATGATGGCAACAAAATTTCGCAAGAAAGGGTTGTTTGTGGGAAAAGATGGCATTACAAAGTGTTGCCTGGGCAAAAATTTGGGTGCTCGAATTGCCGTTTTATCTACAACGGCTGCCGGACATGCCAGAATCCAAAGTTCAGAGGCAAGAATGCGCAACAAATGTTGGCGGAAATGGAAGCCAACCAGGCTGCTGCTCCAGGTGTTGCTGCTGCTGCTGCTAGCTTGGAGGAACCGCCAAAAAAACGTGCTCGTCGAAAGTCGAAGGCGAACAAGGAAACCAGCGCATGAGTGGCCAGGTATCTCACATGCATTGTGGTTTGCAAGCAAAGGATTCAAGTGATTTGTTTTTTGTTAAATGATAGTTTTGAGCATCCCTCCCTAGCTGGCTCCTGCATTCAGGTACACTCATCGCCCTCAGCATCAAGATCTTGAGCATCAGACTTTCGACCTCAATACTTTCTGAGCTGAAACGCACGGCATTTTCTTTTGGCAGGGATCACCTTGCTTGACTTTGGGGATTCCAGTGGCCGATGTAGCCACATGTAGGAGCACCGTTTCTCAAAATGATTTATCACATAATATGCGAGTAATGTTGCATTGGTCTTTCGATTGTTGAAACTCAAACCTTCTTGTCCTGCATGTGCGCTACCTGTCCCGCTGATGATTTTGATATTCGTTCCGGTTTGTACCTCTGGATGAGCAGGGGCACTGTCCTGTAGACTGGTAGGGGTTTCCAGTTCCTGATACCTGTGGCTTGTGGCGAAAATTGCCGTGTACTAACCATGTCCGCAAGCATCTCAGCAAGCATATCAGCAATGAAACCGTCCCAAACCATTTAACCAATGATCTTGAATTGCAAAGATGTTACGCTCACCCAACGTCACTTGGTGGGCAAATGGTCCCCGATTGCCTACCCTGAGCACATGGCAGGTCTCTACCAACTTCGCCTGAAACAACGACGTGAAGGAAAAGGTACGCCCACCTCTTGCCAACAGAGCCAACTGAGGAACTCAACCAAATGCTGTCAAAGATGTTTCGAAGATTTCCAATTCTCTGGCTCGACACCTTTAATAGGCAATCAGCATTTATTGATTCTTGCAGCCTTTTTCTTATAGCTTCCTTTCCAATCACCGGCTGGCAACATGGATCCTGCCTCGAAGCGCCTCCTGCAAAAGCTTTTGACTTGGAGAGCTCCTGGAGCAGCTTGCCAATAACGTTGACTCATGAGGGTTTAAGTGTTGGGGGGGTTGTTGTGCAGGGTGAGTGCTTCTGATAGCAGTTCTTGAGTTTGCCAATCAACATGGTTCTGATTCTGGGCTATAGTTCAAACGAATCGATCCCAGGTTTTGATCATCGCCGTCATCTTGCTGGCTTGCACCGAGGGCTTGGAATTCGGGCAGGCGCAACTTGAAGCAGCGATGGCTTACAATAAATGAAGGTATACATAAAACATTGACATAGTATTTCAATACATATATATATCAAACATAAATTGACATATTATTTACAAACCCTTTCCATAGTATACTGAGACAGTGCACTGGCGCTTTCAGCAATTAGAAGCAGGTTATTCCGAAAAAGGGTATGCAGTCAACAGTGGTTCTCACAGTAGCCTGGTCTTTTTCAAATCCAAGATCCTGCAAGAGGCCTATGATGCCATCGAGATGTTCTCTGGGGTAGCTACCCTGTCTGCGTGCTGGAGGGCAGCTGGATACCGAACATGCAACCTAGACATTCAAGATTGGGACCCATATGCTGAAGCTCGTTTCATGGGCAAGCCAACATGCAGAGGAAATCCGCTAGATCTGTGCAGTCCCGCTGGATTTGCGTTTCTCAATTCTGACTTTTAATATTTTTTTGGTTTAAATTGTTTGCTTCAGATTGGCTCATCCTTCCTTTCTCACCAATTCACCAAGTCTTTTATCGGGCTGAGGCTACTCCTGGTGGCCATCTTGAATGGGAAAGAGAATTTGGTGGTCTCCGTAGGGTTGGTATGTAGCACATGGGTATCAATTTCCCGAGGGTCGACCTACCGTCACTACTTTCTACCTCTTGGCGATCCATCATCTCCATCCTGTTTGAGATCCAACCTTCTCGCATCAAGGACAGTTAACATGATGTTCTCATGGCCAGGCATGCGCATTTTCAGCGCCATCGTTCGTCCCAGAATACAGAACAAATACGGACCGATATCAAGTGCTTTTTTGAACAAACATATCCATTATATATACTCATTCATACATATATAGATATAGATGATCAAAAAATTGTGTGGCAACTATATAGTATGCTTTCAACAAGTCAAAGGCATAAACCCCAACAATGTCATGTGATTCAACGGCCCGTCCCCTTCCACACAAGTGCTCCCTGGACAACATCCTCTCCAACAGAAGCTCTGGAGGACGATTCTGGCATTGATCCTCATCATGGTGAAGGAAGGCGTTTGGGTGCTAGAGCAGCCAGCAAGTTCGCTGGTGTTCAGGCATCCCCGGTTCCAGCAGCTGTTACATGTGGTGACAGTAGTTTGGCCTAAAAGTCATCCTGTGGGTCTCGGCTAAGGGTATATAAAGTTCGTTAGGCATTTAGTCACAGCGTCACCGGAAACACACCCGAAACGGATGCCCTGCAAGTCGCATTTTCCGTCATTCACCATCTCAATGACAATCACCATTCACCATCGCCAATCACTTACCAGCAAATGCTGCCACCATATCTTGGACCATCAGCAATCAACATGGCCCATCCTTCATTATCACGAATCATCATGTATATCAGCATTCGGAATTCGCCATAGCCATGTCGTTTTAGATGATTATAGCTATACTGCTACCACCACTGGCCATCATGAATCGCCATTCCCCGTCACCAATCCCTCACGTACCATCATTCCCCATGAATTGTTGCTGACCAATAGTCATCCTTCACCATGCTCATCATTCACCAGTCACAGCGTCACCAGAAACACACCCGAAACGGATGCCCTGCAAGTCGCATTTTCCATCATTCACCATTTCAATGACAATCACCATTCACCATCGCCAATCACTTACCAGCATATGCTGCCACCATATCTTGGACCATCAGCAATCAACATGGCCCATCCTTCATTATCATGAATCATCATGTATATCAGCATTCAGAATTCGCCATAGCCATGTCGTTTTAGGTGATTATATGCTATACTGCTACGGTTTCACTTCAGCAGCTCTTGAACCCAGGTATTCCGGCAAACCTTTTGGATGAGAGGATGGGGGTCGCCAACTGCCAAGCGTACTTGCCTATGGTCCAACAGTTCTGGCATACGGTTCTTCGCAACAGACAAAAAGTGAGCAAGGATTAAATCCAAGTCCCCGAAGCTGGCAGATGTATACATGGACAAGTCGGGTAAGAAACGATTCAAGGGCAACGGCATGCTACGCAAATCCCAGTCCTTTTCTCAGAGACTATATGTGTGCAATTCCCTGTATTTGAGAGAAATGAACAATCATGATCACCATGTTCCTCAATGCAATCGTGCTGGGTGGCTCAGGCAATACCCCCTGGGATATGGACGGCAATTTGCTAGAGTAATGAAGATCCTCAAGAAGGAACGATCGTGTCCAAAACGCCCTGATGTTTCTTGCCGAGATTTCATACATGCTTTAGAGTGTACCCCACTAATCTTACTGGTCCACCTGCCACACGTGCCCGCTGCAGGCTCCTCGAGTTGATGACCTGCGCGACGTGCTGCCGCACTTAGTGACGGATCTTTGGGAAGATGCAAAGATGACTGATGTTCTACGATACCTGTATGGAAGCCATAATCTGAAGATTCCTGGAGAATTGAAAGAAATTCTCCGAATGTGTCCCCCTTTTAAAGGGTAGCATTCGTACGTTTTGGCTACGATCCACGCAATCAATTCACGTTTGGCTCTGAAAGTGCGATTTTTGAAAATTCCAGGAAAATGGTACACAGTGTACTGGTTTGACGTAAAGTGACGTAAATACCCATAAAAGTGGCGTAAATATCCATATGAAAATTATGCCTATAATGGTACACTTTTGCAGGGTCTGAAAGATTGCGAATTCGCAGAGATTTTCTGCTGTTTACCCGTGACTGCCCCGTTCGCACAGCGACGAATGCGGATGTCTGTGCTGGGCTCGGCTTGCCAGATTGAACTTTGAGAAACAGGCTGCCGACTAAAGCATAAACCCATTCATTTTCGATGTGGGATTCAGCTTCCATGACTTTAGCAACACCAGTCATGTTTGTTTATGTTTTCCATTAGAGTGGATCAAGACATCTTGTGTCTATACAACGGCTTTTACGGTGCTTTGCCATGGCTGAAGACAAGAAGTTGCAACCTTTGCTAACACGTCAGTGGTCTAGCAGTACGCTTCATCGAGGGATGTCTTACTTGAAGGACCAGGCCAATGGAGAACAAGTCACGTATGCAGATATTATTGGAGTTTCTAGGTCGCGTTGGTATCTGATGTTTTGATTTTTTTGGTATGTTTTGCATGCTATCCAACTATACTCTTCTGGACACCTACTCTTCCCAGCGCGACCTGAGGCGGCAAAAGATCGCTTGCGTAAGCTGCAGGGTCACGTTGGTGCTGTCCCAGAAACACCAACCACACCGGAGCAGAAAACATCTCTTCACTCACCGCCAGTATCTGTGGCTGCTTCTGATAGTTCTTCGGTAACGCCTGATGGTGCTAAGAAGCCTGTGGTGCACAAATCCCAGCCCCCGCCACAAAGTCTTGAAGTTCGACATTCCCAGAAGCAACCAGAAAGAGCTTCTACTAAGGAGTGGGGGTTTAAGTTCAACAAATGGTTTCAAAGGTCCATGCTTTCCCAATTGGTTTTCCTTGCCTGCGCCAGGATTATTCCAATCTTGCCGCTGCAAGAAACAACCTAGCGTCGGCTTGTCAGGAGGCATCATTGCAGGGATTCAGTTCTTGGCTCTGTGAACTATACAAGTTTGTTTTACCCAGATGCCATGTCCAACAGATTTTGTTGGAAGCAGTACTCACAACAGAACATCAATACCGCAGCCCCCAAAATATTGATTTAATTAATTCATGCATGTATGGATTGCCAGGTTCTGCCTGCAGAAGAAGTGGACCCCAAGACCAAGAAGGCCAGGCTCTAAATGACATGCTAGCAACCAATATCAACAAACATGTATGTATGATGTTGCAAACATCTTTTCAACATATCCAGAAAGCACACAGGTTTGTGGGATCTTGTAGGTATACATGTTTGCTGAAACATGTAGAATGACATTCATCAACGGTTGTTTTTTCACAGCTTGATCCATAATTCCAACAACACAATTCGGTTTTTTATCTGTCAGGTGTGGATTTTTTGGCGGCGTTTGCATATTAACCAGATCTAGGGTTGAACATTAAATTTGGAGTTTCAAGGTCAAGCTTGCCAATCTTGGCAACCCATGCAGTTCCGTATCATAGCAGAAATCATCCACAGCATTCTCTTCTTGGCAGGGCGCCACCGACGACATCAAGAGAATGAATGCGTTGTCGGCCATGCTCCGACGACTGTGCACGCCCAAGGAGTCCAGTGGAAAGCTGGAAGTCAGCGCAGAGATCCACAAACAGTGGGCGCAGGGCGGCGCCCAAAGAAAGGCTTTATTGGATGTGCTTGTCAAGGCCAATGGCAACAAGGACAGAATATACATATTGGTTGGTTCACATTGGCCTGAGAAATGCTGTTATTTTTTTTCTGTGATACATCTCACTCTGATAGGAAGTCTTCAAGAAAGAAGTGGAGCACATCCAAGAGAGAAAACGGAGGAACAAGGTGATTGTTGACAAAGGCTTTTACACCAAGGAAAAGATGAAGAAAGAATTGGGGTGGTCAGCGATGCTAGTATTAATTTGGCAATTTGTTTCGAAAGTATATATCATAGTATCTTGTTGAGGTTTGAAACTCCAACACGCCACTAAGGAACCGGATCAAAGCTGTTTGCCAGTATTGCAGTGACAAGTCCAGGGTTGCAACTCATGTGAGGCAGGGATAGGTGCTTTCTTGGAAACCATGTGGCAACATGCATGTTGCATGCACGCATGCGCGCATGTAGACTCATTTGTTTCCCTGCCTAGAGGCGAGACAAATATGAAAAGGATGTGAAAGAATACTGGGTCTGCGTGTCTACAAGTGGAACATTTGAGAACGAACAAGAAGAAATTTTTCGTGATAGAACACATGGAGAGGGTAGCGCTGTGGATTTTGACCTTGGGCTCCCCGGCGTTGACAATGCCGGCGATGGAGTTGCTCCTTCAGATGCTGAGTCAGCAGACCCGGACTCTGACAAAGAGGGGGCAGTCAGTGTCCAGTCTTCCCGTGTCCCGAAGCCATCAGAGATGGAGAAAGAAACCGTGTTCGAGGCCATAATGTAGCCACAAGATCAGCTTTACATCATGTTTTTTGTTTGACATAAAGCAGCTTACTAGATCACTCCCTTTCCTGCCGAGGCGATTGAAAATGTCCCCACCATCATCACCAACTTGTTGAGGGTGCAAGCTAAAATGGAAACACTTCGAGCCAAGCTATCGACCATGGAGCCTGGCCCAGCCCAGGAGTTCCTCGATTTCACTTATATTTCCCATTGGGTACCATTTGTGAAAGCACGTATACAAATCACCTTGCATATTTTAATGGGCCCCACAAATAATAGTTGAGAACCATTTGGTATGGCTTGGATGAAGCTCATCAATGCTCATGGCCGCAGGGGCTCTCAGGGAAATGAATTGGTTGTCCGTGTGCTTGAGAAACCATTGGTTTACATAGCCTATGTTGGTCACGTTGAACATGTTTTCTGAGGAGCTTGAAGAGAGTGAACGGTTACGGCGAAAAGCTCATGATTCTCCATGACGAAATTGCAGATTTGAAATCGTACTTCGATGGTCAGAAGCAATCCGGTTCTGATTTCGACCAAGCGAGCCTCAACTGAAGTTTGTTCAATTTGAAGCTGAAGCTTGTGGTCCGACAAAAGATGCTCTCATTTTTTCACTTGCTGGGATCCTCAAACAATACCAATTTTCCAAAATGTTTGAAGGCATTCTTTTCATTACCAGCTTCCAGCCTATCAACGAAAAAGTGGTGTCTTCTTCCATGGTAGGTTGATGATGGCTGATTTATCCCCATCCCAAAACTTGCCCCACAGGAAAGTGACAGGATTGCAAGAAGTTCAGCGTAAGATTGAAGTGGAGTGGCTTGGATTCCTTTGGTGAAGAATGCTTGGCCCAATTCTTGTACAGCATATGGTTCGTCAGCCTTGCGTGTTTCCTGGTTGCAGGTCATCCCGTGCTTTGATGGAAGAAGTCAAATTGAAAAAGCCTGAATCCTACCGCACTTGGTGTCATTGCTCAATACTGTTCTTCAATCATATGACCTCTTCTTTAGATTCCAGCTTCCCTTGATACCCTTTTGCTTTTGGAGGACAATCCTGAAAAGCCAGAAAGGTGACAAGCCTGAGTCTACTGCTCCATCGGGTAGTGCACCTGCGGAGCCCAAGTCGAAGGCTAAAGCAACCAAAAACAAACGTAAGGGTCAATCCCCGGGTACCGAAGAGCCACCAAAGAAGAGAAAAAGCAGGAAGCCCAAACAAGCTGATTAAGGTGGGGTGTCAATTCTTTTTATGTGGGAGCAAGGTTTGATAGAATTTCACATGGCAGGTTCCGATTCAAAGGTGTCCCAGAAGAGCATTAGATGCAATGCAGTGGCAACCTTAGCCCCGATTGTCATTGTGAACTGCCCTATCCCATTTGAAATTTCCCATGGCTCAGTTCGGTCAAACGTGGGTCCGCAGCAGCCATATTATGATCGCTTAGGTGACTATGACGCAGCCTTGATCAGCGGATGACAGTGGACGTGGTTTCACACGTTTTTTTGATGATCACAGTTTCCAAAGTCCGGCTGGAGCAATGCAACACAAAAGTGGATATAAAATTGGAACATATCTTGCAGGAAAAAATCCACAAAACAACCGTTCCATCTTTCGGTTCCCACCCAGCTGGACGACTGTTCTGTGATGGTTGGATGATCAAAATTTACCAGCCAATCACATTCTTCGGGGTAGCGGATGCACAGCATCTGCGCTAAAAGACTTCGATGTGGATCCATGGAAGGGAAAACAGAACGAAGCGTTTTTTGCATTAGCAAGCTTGACCTTTAGAGCATGGACCCAGGATACATAAGTTTATCTATCCCCATGCGCAGGCGCCACGCCTCGAGCAAAGACGTCGGCTTCACCATCATCTAAATCCACATGTGGTCCGGCAGCGAAGGCAGTTGCAAGTGCGATTGCAAAAGGAGTACCTCATCTGGGGTTAATTGTATCATTTTTTTGGTGGTATACTTTGCAAGGCTCTGAACAATGATCCTTTTTTTGATTATGGTCAACATCCCAAGGTCACTGAAAAGGAAGCTTGTTCTTTGGTACGGGCATTCTGGGAAGAGTTCTTGCCCTATCTACGAACCGATGCTCGAGTTCCAAGTGAATCTTTTTGCAAGCTCGCAGCTAGATTGTCTAACACAGGGCATGAAAACCACTTGGTTGCGAACTTTCCACGCTTCAATTTGTCAACTGGCATTCCTTTGAGCTATGTTGATGTTGGACTTGACAAGCAGCATCCTGTGCTAGCGCTTGGAAACTTGATTGCTGCATTGGATGGCATGAACAAGATCGATACCTTCTTGATGGGAAATAGGGCCCAGCAATTTGAAGATTTCTGGCGTCAGTGGCGGTGTCTTGAGCCATCTCACCCGGTGTATAGTGCCCATGGATCCAAACTTGGAAATTGCATACCGGTGGCAATACATGCCGATGAGGGTACTAGTATCAAGAAAAAAGCACTTATGGTGCTGCAGGTGCAACCTATACTCGGCAGAGGGTCACGGAAAAGAAAGAGTACTGAAGAACAACCTGGGATCAATTTGCTTGGAAATTCCTTACTGACACGCTTCTTGTTCTCGGTCATGTTGGCCAAGATCTATTCGGGTAAAAAGAAGAATCGTCCACTGAAGGCTTTGGTTCGCCATATGTCTTTACAGCTGAAAGCTTTATTCAATGATGGAATCAAAGTGAGCATCGACGGGGTGGAGCAAACAATATTTTTGGTGACCGTAGCCCTCAAAGGAGACTGGCCGGCGTTGGCCAAACTTGGAAACCTGGCTCGACATCATGGCAGGATGACGTATTCTCACAACTACGGGGTGGGCATATGTCATCTTTGCAAAGGGGGTATGGATGGGCACTCCTGGCATAACACGGCGTACAAGCACATGAAGATCCTCCATTCTGATGTTCCGGAACCCTGGAACCAGGAACCAGATCTAACCCGGGAGATCCCAATGGATGCTGATCGTAAAGCTAATTTCTTCAAAGTCGATCTCTTTCACACATGCCACAAAGGCATTATGGCAGATCTTGCAGCAAACATCGTCGTGCCTCCGTTGCTAATTTTGGAAACTTTTGGGCATTAGAAGGTTTAACCAGTTTTTTAAATTCGTGATCTATTATCATCTGGGTTGGCTTACTTCATGGCAGGTGTGCTGTCACGACTTTGGGGTCTTTGGCGATATCTCCTTTGACACACACTGCAATGTGGTGTACGATTCCCTGAAGACCTTTTGTGCCAACAACTCGTTGCAATTGCACTTGGTCGCTCTTACCCGTGCGCTGTTGGGCTATACCAAAAGCAGTGAGTACCCAACAGGGATTCTTGCCTATATATAAAGTTTTCCAAGTTTCAAACCCTGGGGTCTTTTGAGGTGTCTCATTTTCATGTTTTAATCAAGTGTTGTTTGCTAGGCTTTGTGGTGTTTTTTGAAATTACTATTAGTGTTTTTGTGAATATTGTTGTTGTTGTGGTTGTTGTTATTGTTGCTGCGGCTGTGTTGTTTTTTGTTTATTGTTGTTGTTGCTGCTGTGGTTGTTTTTTTGTTTGTTGGTGTGGTTGTTGCTATTGTTGTTGTTGGCGGTGGCGATGCTGTTATTTTCCGCTGTTGCTCCTGCTGTGGTAGTCACTGCTGCTGGTGTGCATATTGTTGAATCTATTTATGTTAGCGTTGCCAATGTTTGTTTTCATTCCTTCTCCAGCAGCTTCGTGCTATGGTTGCCAGGAACTGGTTCAAAGGCAATGACACCGTTTCAATTCTGGAATACCTTGAGCAAGAGCTCCCCAAGAAGTTTTCTGTCTTGGGCGATGCAAAGGATCTTTTCCAATGGTCCCTGAAAGCCGTATCTGCTGCAAATGTGTTCATGCGTACATTGTATCATGCACCGTTTTGGATTTCTGCGTCAGACAGGCGCAAAGTGCTACAGGCTGGTCACGACTTTATAGTAGCGTTCCGCCGGTGTGCTGGGATCAGCTATCGGCAGGGTCTTTGCAGATTTAAGCTGCAGCCCAAACTACATATGCTTGGAGAAGTTTTATTTGAGTTGCAGACTCATGAAAACGAATCTGTTTCATCCCCCAGCCCACTAGCCTGGTCAACGCAGCAAGACGAAGATTTCGTCGGCAGAATATGTGTGCAAAGTAGACATGTCTCCCCAAGGACCATCCATGAGAGAACTCTTGGACGCTATCAGATCGCATTAGCGGCCTTTGTGTGATGTGAGGGATATACTTGTGTGTATATATGTTGGGAAGTGAGCTATTGTTCGATACTGTTTCTTTCTTTTCTGGGTTTCAAAAATATAACATGCTTCAAGCAGCACTCCCTCACACCACCTTTCAACCGGTCCTTACTTCGTGCTGGAGTTCGTTCACGTTGCTTGAAGGAAAAGTGATGGTAAGTGGCAAGTGGGTGATGACTTGGGGGGTGTGTGATACAGCTATTACAGTTGTTTGTCGGTATCTTGAAACTTCCACTATAGTTTTTACATGTTATTTCATGTTTCATAAAAAGCAGGTATACACCTCAAACATGCAGTGACCAAGAAAACGTACACAGTGACATGGTGTACTGAAATAAGGGTCAACCGTGTTTTCCAGGTTGTTACAATATTCAATTTTATAGTTACCTTGTTGTTTTATATTATTGTTATACTATACTATATTGTTAATTTGTTTGTCATGAAAGCACACAAAAGCTCACAGTCCCACAAAGCTTGATTGTTTGCTTTCGTTTCACACTAGCAGTACTATGATTTATGATGATCATGATATTTGGAGTTCTCAAAATAGTTGGTAGCGCCAAATCATTTTGTGTAGAAACCATTCGTAGTACTACACCATTCATTGTAGAAACCATTCCTACTACTAAACCATCATCGCCATCCTCCATGGCATGGAAATCCCATCACTGAGCATCCATAGCTGCCATGGGGGGTGGTACCTTCATTTCGAGAAACCACGACCGCTCACAACAACAGGTGCAGCTGTATTCTGGTACCAGCTGCCTCCTCACTACCAAGGCGACCACGGGGGCTCCTTTCATGGCCGATGCTGACCATGACTGGTTTAAGTCTCTCTATATACGTAACATTACGTATCTATCCTAATGGAACATGACTGTCTATATCCGAAACATTACGGATGTATCTCTATCTATATACATGATGATGATCCATTGTGGTTAGCAGTGGTCGTGACAAACTGTCAATAATGGTAAGTTCCTATTCAACATAGCTGGCTTCGCCACCGCGGTAGATCACAACCCTTGCTGATGGTGGTGCACCATTGTACATGGATTCGTATCAAGCATGGGTTTGTCATTCAACGCTGGTTGACTATATGGGATTATAGCAAACATAGGGCATATAATGGTAAATGATGATGGTTATACCTGGTTGGTGGTTTCAAGATGAAGTTCCTATTTTCAAACATACTTGGGATGGTGGTTTCTAGGTGTCAAGCATATGTTGGGGATGGGGCAACCCACCCCCAATCAGAACATGCGTGTGTGCTGCATTTGCCAACTGATTCCTTGGTTTGGACCATCTCGAACACTTCACTGATGATAAACATGTTTCTCCAACCAACTCAGCACATGTTCAAGTGGTGGCAGGTTTGATGAATCATAGGTAGACCAGTATCATGCCACTAAGGTCATGTTATTTGTAATTGTATGTATTACTACACTTCTTTGTTTTTACATATGATATCTTTGTTCACACTTTGTCATCAATGTTCATTATCAACCATTGGCGGAAGGATCATTACCTACTAACAATACTTGTCAAAGTATTTACTGACCAGACAAGAACCACATCATTAATCGTTTGCTAACTCAGCCATGATAACGCATATTGGTTCAGCACTGATGAACCAAAGGGAAACCGCCTATATTACTAACAAATATGTGTTGGTTCACAACGTTTTGTTTCACCATGTGTTGGCCCACGATGTGGTAACCCACCACTGTTCAATCCAGCATTTCTTCGTTATCCATGAGTCATTTGTCAACCACTAGGGTCTTAAATCCTGTCATTAGCCATTTGTTTACCCTGCAAATTACTACTTGTAGCCTGCAATCAAGCACCAGCAACTAGTACCCGCTATTCAGCATTTATAGCCATGATTACAAGAGCCGCAATGAGACTGTCATTTCACCATTCAAAACCATGGCTAAGCGCTAATAAGCACCAATAATCACCAATGATAAGGTTCATCACTGGTTCAACTGCTTGCATCATGAATCATCTCGAACCACTGGCCATGATTAAGCATCATTCACCATGGTTGATCCCTTATTTCTCAACCGTATTAGGCACGTGCGGCTTGGCTGCATCCGCAGCCCCCCAGGTTTCCGAGCCATTGACACCTACTGCGTGGCATCGACGCTGGCGTGCCATGGCGAAGATGGTCTGGGATGGCTTCGCAGTCGCATACAGCAGCGCATGACTGTTGAATGATTTTTGCCAACATCATATTCACGCAATGGTGGTTTCTCAAAATAGGGGTACACAAAAATGGTTGGTTTGTTTGTAAAACAAATTATCAATGGATGACTCGGGGGGTCCCCTATTTTGAGAAACAACCATATAGACATTTATTGAATGTAAATATGATGGCATGTTTTGGTTGACTGCAGCTGTCCTGGGTCAAATAGATGAGCGAACCCGATCCGGAACCGCAATTGCCTCAGATCCCTAGATTGAGGCGAAATCGGAGGCGGTCAAGGTGGAGCCGTGAAGCTGCTCTAGTGCCTGTGGACCAGATAGACTTCAGCAGCACACCTGATTGCTCACGACTTAGCAATCCCCAGGTATCTGGAGACGTTGCTACAAGGTTCATTGACCGCGAAATCCTCCGGTTTTACCGTGACCCTTCTGGTAACCTCCCTGAACTGAATTTTTTCTGCGTTTGGACGACACCGGAACGCTGGCAGCCAGAAGAATTCTCTGGCCTTCATTTCGGGGTCCAGGACAGGGCCTGGAGGGGAATCGTGACCTGCAACGACGGAAGGGAGCACAACATCGAGTGGCAAGCAACGGCAAGTCTGGCTGAGGCAAGGGAACTCTTCATCCGCGACATTGCTGAGCATCCAGTACGGGTGCGTTTTGATTGCTTGCCGGACATTGAGTTCCGGCCCTATCAGGTTCAGCTTGGAAACGCTGACCACATTTTTCTCTGGCGATGAAACCTGGGGATACCACTTTTATCCGTTTGGAAGGGTTCCAACCGGAGTGGCGTCAAGCTGCAGTGATATCTTTGGGGCCTGGGGGCAAACTACTTCTGGCAGTTCGCACAGAAGCGGACGAACTGGAGTTGCAGACTTACAGCTCCTTTGAGCTGGCATCGGAACGTGGCAAGTTCATCCTCGTTGAGGGTGACATCAAAAGGATTCGATCATCGTGTCCTTTCCCTTACAAGTCACTGGAAGTGGAAGGAAAGAAGTTACTCACCAACGCCAAGGTGTTGGAGGAACAGGAGTCGGTGACATTCGCAACGGCCTCAGAAGACCTTCCCGAAAAAGAAGCCCGCGGAAAAGCTTCTCTCAAGCCTCTGGATGTGGGCTCACAGTCAGAGTCGTCGGAGGAAAGTGGAGAGAGCGACGAGGGCATTGCAGGACTTCTTCGCAGAGCAGAAAGATTGCAGCGAGACAAGGGTATCTCCTCAGAGCAGCGAGAAGGAAAGAAAAAGAAGAAAGACAGATACCCCCTCTTGGAAAACAAGGGATCCTCGCAGCAACTTGCTCTGCCTCGGTCGAGC
>VSDK01016321.1:63483-90840 GCA_009767595.1 Symbiodinium kawagutii | reverse complement strand
TTGCATTGCATTGCATTGCATTGCATTTCATTGCATTGCATTGCATTGCATTGCATTTCATTGCATTGCATTGCATTGCATTGCATTGCATTGCATTGCATTGCATTGCATTGCATTGCAGTACATTAAGATACCTTACATTAGATTGCACTACGTTACATGATATTCCATACATGGGTGGGCGGTGGAAATTCCAGTAGTAGAAGGTAATCAACAGGTGGAATTTTCATTAAACCAGGGTTGATTACGTTTGGTAAGCTGATTGCACGGCTTTTTAACTAGCGGTCACCAACATAACATTGAGCTGGATTACAGCTGGCTGCAGTTGTACTACCACTGGTTGTGCCATTTGGCTTCAGAGCAGCTGCGGGATTGAGAATACAACTGTTCAGAATGTTCATCAATCTATTTAAATGGAAAGGGGCATTTTGAGTTTGAGTATCATTCAACTGCCAACCTGGCAAGTTTCTCAAATCAAAGGTACCCCTAGTCATCCAATATTCTTGATTTATGGTACTAAACCAGCGATTCCCCTATTCTGAGAAGCCGAGAAGCCACCGTCTTGTAGCCTTTTAACCATTGTTGTTAGTTTTTGTCCTCTATCATTTGCCATTATATTCCCTTCCAAAACCAGTAAGAGACCACCAACCAAGATACCTTTTCAGATATTGCTTTGTTGTTTTTCCTCTCAAGAGACACAACTATCAAAAAGTGCTATCGCCCTCTCCCGCAAAGGTGAATGTAATTGTTACATGTACAGTTTCTCGATGTAGCTGCTCGTGATATATCCTAAAGATTTCCGAAAGAATCCGCCCTGCAATTGGAATATGTCTCTACATTTGTTTATATACACATATTGATTATTTGTTTCATTTTCTTTCTCTTTATATATGTCTTATCTGTTTATACGTACCTTTAAATATATAGATCTACATACATATGTGATTGTATGTATTCTACCTATGTCCGGCTATAGAGATCCATTGGTGAACAGATTCCCTCGCTGCCCATCTCAGCTCAAGTCCCAGGAGATTCTTGGCACGTTGGTCTTGGAACTTCGCTTTGAAACCACCACCGTGCCGCCGCTGAGATGCGTGGGTCCTGTGCTGCGTAGGTTTGGAGAATTGCTTGGTGGTTTGATCCACATTTGTTCGCATTTGGTATTTTCCTCAGTAATTATTCACAAATGATTGGTTGACAAGTATATGGTTCATAAACAATTCACCAACCATAAAACTGGTTGTTTTATGATGGCTAGTGCTTTTGCACTCGCTGAAACTCGCTGGATGTGTGGCTGCCACTGGTGATTTGGGTGAGTTGCCGAAGGCCGCTCAGCCCCGATACTTGTCTTCCGTGGATGCTCCACCCAGTGTCAGAGCAAATATGAACATGTGAGCCATGTGAAAGACCCGTGCAATAAAAATTACATGCATGTACAATGTACATGTATCTAGGTGGATAGATAGATAAGAGAAGATAAGATTAGGTTGGGTTTATGAATAGATCAATCGATCGATCGATCGATGGACGAATGGATGGATGGATAGAGAGAGATAGATAGATAGATAGATAGATAGATAGATAGATAGATAGATAGATAGATAGATAGATAGATAAATAGATAGATAGATAGATAAATAGATAAGTAGATAAATAGATAAATATATAAGTAGATAAATAGATAAATAGATAGATACATAGATTGATAGATAGATTGATTGATTGATCGATCGATCGATAGATAGATAGGTGGAAAGATAGCTATAATGCAATACATTGACATATACATTGTTACATGCAAGCAAACAGTCATTCAGACAAGGATGCATACATACACACTTCCAAGCATAGAAGCATGCATACACGCAAACACACACGTGTACATGAGGTGCATGACATACATTGCATCTCACAATTTGCACACATTCCATGCAAATTGTGTATCATTGACATTGGTCACACTGCACGGGATGATCCGAGATGACCAAGACACCTACCCACCACTGTCACGTGACTAAGGTGCAAGGTGCAGCGCAGAGAGGTCTTTTAGCCGAGGCCCTGAACGAGATGGAGCGCGGCTGAGAACTTCAACGTGGCGCAAAGCCGCGTAGGTTTTAAACGCGTAGCCACGCGTAGCCGCGCGTAGCGTTGCCCCAGCTGGGAGAATTGCTGGGTCATGTGTTGAGTGATTCAGATACTAGTCCAAGCAGTTCCAAAGTGCTAATCATTTCTTTGAAAAGTCAGGTCTATGCTGGTTAATCATGGAAACTGTTCATTCAGATTTTTCAAGCTGTATATCATTTTTTCCTCCCAGGTTGGCAACGCAACGCAGTCCCACAGTAGCAGGTCGGACACGCAGCCAAAGCGCGAGCGCAAGCCTTCCCCTCCGGAAATAGCAGCCGCCAAGCCCTGAAGTCACTGGCATGGGCATGGCATGTAGGGTTGGTTAATGGCAGAAGTGACTTATTGGTTATTAATGCCTACTCCGGATTAATAAACCATATAGTGGCTAATGAGGGTGAATCAATGGAGATTATGGTTGCAACCATTGTAATACAGGAAGGGGATAATGACCAAGAACGATTCTTAATTCCATAGGTTTATTAATTAGGTGGGGGTTTCCATTTTTAAAGTGAAAGCAGTTGGCTTGGAGGATGCCCCCTATTCATCAACCAGGGGTTTATCAATCCAGAGTTAACATTCGCAACGGTTATCAATGATATATCAACAAATCATGAAGAATATACCAATGATTATAGATTGGTGGTTGACAAAGACCATAATTTACTATGTTAGCAATGGTTTCTGATGGTTATTGAGATGGCTTTTACAAAATCATGAATTGGCATCCATATTAACCATTTAATGAAAATCCACTATTAACCATTGATTAGTAGTAAACAAACCATTTGGGGGGGTCCCTATCTTGAGAAACCACCATATAGTAGCTGTTGAACCATGAGTTTGTTGGTGATTGTCTCCTACTATGATCCGCCACTATGATCCCCTATAAACCATCATAATCCTCCATAAAACCCATCATACTCCTCTTTAAAACCACTACAATTCCCTAAAAAACATGAAGAAACCAGTACCCAACGTTACCCACCGTTCCTCAATGCAGCTGTCACAACCGTTCCCCTTGCAGGCCGGCCCCACCGGCCATCAGGCTCCGCGAACGCGAGTTGGCGGGCTTGGAGCGTCGGGCGGAGGAACGCCATCCGAGGGGCCGTGGGCAGTGGTTGGTACGAGTTGGGGCCCCCTACCAGTGATGGTAGATATGGCTATGGGATGCTGTGCGTCAATATGAAGCAACCAATAATAGCTGGTTGATGTATAATGAGAGGTGATGATAACCAACTAGGAAGGATATATATATATAATATATATATATATATACCAGTTATATTTGGCTATGGATCAATATTAAGCAACCAACTAATGGGAGATAATAACCAACGATCTATAAGGAAAAGAATGGTTAATGACAGGGGAACCAGGGGTACAGGGTTTTGACCCGCAGCCAGTTCAATGGTTCATAAACCACTAGTAATGAGATAGCGATGTGTTGATTACTAGGGTAACTACTAGTTATGGTAGATATATTGATAGTTATGATAACTACTAGTTATGAGTTTGTTTGTGAGCCATTTAACTATAGTTTTATCTACCGTAACTAGTAGTTACCCTGGTCAGAAACTAACTTAGCTTTGTTTGGGGCCCCACCTTGTATGGGGATCGTGGGGTTGTCCTTGGTACATGGAGAATGCGATGGTTCAAGGTTGGCTTGCAACCTTCAATCATCAAAAGAATCTATGCTTAATGCTTAGTGGCTTAGTGCTTATGTTTAGAGGTTGATGAATGATTTGTATGTTTATTTGGGGCTAGTAGCCGTTCAGGCAACCGATGAACCTGTGACTATGCCACAATTTGGTTGGTGTCGCAAGAATGAACCTCAACCGGTTGCTGGTTTCTATGATTGTTCAATCTTTGAGTACCTACCTGAAATCAGACCAGTACAATTTTCCCACCACGACGTCAGCCCACAGACATACATCTACACTCACAGGGTGACAACAGAGCTACATCAACGACCGAGAATTATTGAAGGTTTTAGCAGACCAATTTGACATATATGTGGCATATAACTATGTGCAATGGAAATAAATGAATAAACATTATATATATATATACTTGTATAGATATATTGAATATGCATATTACTATCTATCTATCTATCTATCTATCTATCTATCTATCTATCTATCTATCTATCTATCTTTCTTATCTATCTATCTATCTATCTAGCTATCTAGCTATCTAGCTATCTAGCTATCTAGCTATCTAGCTATCTATCTATCTACCTATCTCTCTCTCTCTCTCCATTGCTTGGGCTTGACCACCAAGATTTTAGTTCCAAGCTTCATTTTCTGTTGATGGCCAACTGGTTACATGTTTCTTTGCTGGACAAATGCTGAACAACCCGCTTGTGTTTTGCTTCACCAGGACCGTCGCCGACAGATCGAGGTTTGGGGCGGTGGGTCGTTGGAAATTATGTCTGGGGTGTTTCGAACAACTACAAAGGAATGACGATTCTGTTCTTGGTTCTAACTGCTTGTTGCAGAGATCAGCAATCTGATGTTTGTTCGACCATGCATGATGTCATGTTGTGTAGTTTTTTGCACTTTGGGAAACTTTGAAAATCGCTACACCTTTGTCGGTTTCCCATCTACCTAACATGAAGCTACAACTATCATTCATAAAACAAAGCGTTTTTTGTTTCTGCGTTGCTACAAACATCATGCGTTGATTCAGAGGTTGGCTTCACTTCATCGTTTTCAACTCAGCTTGGCATCTCTTCATCGATAAAACATCTTGGCGTCACTTCAGAGGAACAAATGGCTGTGGGTCAAAACCCCGTACCCCTGCCTCCCCATCATTAACTATTGTTTTCTCTAAAATTTGTCGATTGTTATCCACCAGTATTTGGTTGGTTAATCGGTTAATATTGACCCATGGCCAAACGACCAGCTTTGCATTTTGTTTAGCACAACAAGGGTCGATGCTTGTTACAAGGGCCTTATGGGCGAAGAATGGTTGCCATCCATTCATATCTTTATGGGTGTTTCTCAAGTCATAGGGGTACCCCCCAATCATCCATTAATGGTCATTTTTAGTGATCAACCAACCGTTTATGTGGGTACCCCTATGACTTGAGAAACCACCATATGGGTCATATACTAAGCAAGCAGATCTCAGTAGCAACAGCTACTCGTAGCTTTGGGATCGAGCCAAGGTGGGCTTCCGCAAGCCCAAAAAATCAGGAGCCAAGGAGTACTTCGATGCACATATGGCGGTTTCTCAAATTAGGGGTACCCAAAGTTATGGCTGGTTTATTACTATGAAAGAATTCAGATTGGATGATTTGGGGGGTCCTCTATTTGAGAAACACCCATATGCATGGATTGGCATGTGTGATGCAGACTGTTCCATCGGACAGCTTCATCTGGCAACCGAACTTGTTTGGTTGACAGCAATCAAATGCTTAAGAAGTATCAAACCAGAGAAACAAGCTGACGATCAACCTTTCCGGTTTTGCCCGTGATGCAAATGCAGTGTATGTGTGGGCAATGCGCCGCGCACAAACACAAATGATAGAGAAAAGGCAGTACTCTTAATTGTGAACACCGTTTAATGCAAATCACCGTGACAACAGGATGAGAATGCAGAGTTCTAAGACAGCGAATCCTGCAACATGGTCCTACCATTACGGGCTGCAAACAGTTGTCAACAAAACCAAAATGGTTTAAAACCAATTGGTCCATCTATGTTCAAATTCAGTCAGCCCATGTTTGCCACTTCTGTAATCTAAACATGATGACGGCAGGCCCTTAGCGCATTTTGTAAATTACGCAATTCACTATCAGAACGAAAAAAAATGACTGTACAGATACTCTGCCTTGCGTGACATTGATGGCACCCGATTCCTATTGGTCTGAGGCTTTCGTATTTGGTACCCAACCACCACTTTGACTCATAAGAAGGATATAAATGATACCATTGTCATATGGTATGATTTTGAAGTTCCGAACCACACGCACATTGTTCATGGCATGGGGGAGGGTATGGGATCAGCCAGAGCTTATCGTGAACATATCAATGTGAGTCGTTCGGAAACTCAATCCTGGGCCCATGTTGAAGATCTGTTTGTTTGGTGAGATGAAACGTGATGAAGCCTAGATTGGTTCTGGGAAGAAACTGTTCATAACGTTTTATTTTTTGTGGCTGTGAGTTGGGAGGAAACCATGAAACCATAGGTATCCATTGATCCTTTCAAAAGGAAGGGAGCTAAGGAGCTACTAGTACCAGGAGTCATGTAACCAAAAGGCAGTGATTGACAAGCCTTTAAAAGGAAGAGAATAAACTCAAGTTATTGATGAGTGCCCAAAATAAAGATGCTGTGAACGCCAGGGTGAAACCTTCACCAAGACCATTGGATGAGGTAAGTTTGCGGTGATGTCAGCAGGCTGATTTTTGAATTATGGCGACGTATGACCAATGACAATCGGCTGTTGACATGTGGTGGTCATGAAAGGTCATTATTAGCTACTATTATGTCTAATGGTCAATAGCTACTATTATTATAGCTAATAATGGTCAATAGCTACTATTATTATAGCTAATATTGGTCAATAGCTACTATTATTTTAGCTAATAATGGTCAATAGTAGCCAATAAGGGTCAAAAACTTCTTCAGCTGCACGTGAATACAATGAGACTGTCCAAATCTAAAATTTTTTTTAGGCTGTGCCTGCTACTCACAGCCGTATGTTGAAATTCTAGCCACCCTTCTAGTGGGCTGGGGCAAGACGCAAGGTCTTGACAAATTCGAGACTTGCTGCCAATGCCTCGTGGTGGCAAATAGTGTTGGCCTACCAGAAGATGATGGTAGGATATCAGTGGTGGATATTCAGCGGAAGGGGTGAGAGTCTGTCCTGTTGTCTTTATTCAAGAAATAAACATGGTTTTGATGCACAGCCTTGCATGAGGAGGTACCAGGTACATAAACTATAGATCATGTATGCAGATGTATATGTACGTATTTACGTGCAGACAGTTTTTATGTATAAGTATGCACTTATGATATTCAAAGACCTATGTTTGCAGAATTGGTTGGATATGATGTTTATCCAACATTTGTGTGTGGTGAATGTATATACTACATGGATCCAGGAAACACCATGTTGAGTAACACTGCAATGTTGTGTGTGTCTAAACATATATATATATATATAATAGATTCCTAGCTCCAATAAATTCTATGACCTTGTAGTAACTCCTAGTGAAGGCATTTCACACTTTGTGAGTTCAATCACATCATGAATTTTGCTTACTTGATGGTTAACTAGTTCTCATCTAGTGGGCTGATGGCTAACCCACTATTATTGCAGCGGGTTATTCGCCACTCTCACTTTGCTTGTAATTGTCAGCGGTTGCAAGCAAGAATTGTTTCCACCACTATCCAACACTTTTAACCATTATTAGCTACTATTATTAACCACCGTGATTATTAACCACTAAAATATCACCATAAAACAATAAAATTTGAAACCATAAAAATCAGCCATTTGTTATCAAACGGAATGAATAACCACTATATAATTAACAACTTACTATTATACACTTATTATGAGCCACTTTTTTAACACGTGTCTTATCAGCCACTTTTACTAGCCAGTCACTAACAGCTTATTTCAAGCCACTTAACGGTTTTTTCTTCTCTACTACCAAAAGTAACCATTATTATTAACCAGTCTTTACCATCATTAGCAATGATGAATCGTTCTTGCCTGTTATTAACCTTTATTGACCGTGTTTAACGATCATCATCAGCCATAATCATTATTAACGTGGTTATAACCTTCAAGCAATATAACCATTAATATAACCATTAATATAACCATTATTAAGACCATTCAACATATGTAAGTAACATTGAGAGCTATGGTTAACTATATGCTACCATAAATAATCATTATATGAACCATGTTTAACCATCATTCTCAACCATTATTGCTAATTCACCACCGAAAAATCACGACAGCATCAACCGCGCCTTTAAGGCGGCCACCTCGCGCAGCGACGGGTCCGAGTCACGAACTCACGATCCAAGCACCGCGCACGGAACGCCGCCCGAACGCACAGCAGAGGGACCAAGGCGGGATGGCGATGGGAAGAGTCAATGGTTACTTAATGGGAATATTATAGGGATTATGGTGGTTTTCTAGTGGATGATATAGGGTTTAAGGGATTTTTATAGGGATTATAATGGTTTTTTTAGGGTATTATGTAGGGGATTTATGGGATTTTTTAGAGGGATTATGCTGGTTTTATAAGGGATGATATAGGGGATATCTAGGGAAAAGAAGGGAAATTCTATGGAAACAAGGGGATTTTATAGCGGTTATAGAGGGGTTATAGCCATTTGCAATGGTTACTAACAGGGGATAATCACCAACAATATTGGTGAACTACTAGTTGTTGGGATTCTCAAGCCAGGACCTTGGGTACCCCTGATTTGAGAAACTGCCAGGTGATGATTTATTTGTGTTTTTTCACAATATGGTCCTTTGATGGATGGTGATGATTTCATGTTTGATGGATGGTTCATGGACACGGTCAGTGACCAGGTTTATTGGATCGATATATCTGCAATGAATCAATGATGATCAACTTGTGACATGTCCACACAACACTTGCGGCAAGCCACCAGCTACACGCAAGAAGAGTGGTGGCTATGCCACAGGATATCAACCAACCAGCTGCAACCAACCAGCTGCAACCAATCAGCTGCAACCTACCTCAGTGACCGGCCAACAGGTTGGTATTACTTATGGCTGCATTGTGCAATCTCTGTCCTGAAGAGTCTTTCCTTCACTGAGGTATCTCAACATTGCGGTTTTCTTTGGAACATGCTAGTTTTTGGGTGGATTTGATGTTATCTCAATTGGTTCTGATTCATGTTTGATACTCCAAAGGGTACAACACTATCAAAAATAGGCGGTCATCACTCAATGTAGCAGGAGGAAACCAGCAAATATTGTATCTTATAAGGAACATCTACGTATTGTTATTGTTTGTTGTTTATGCAATTTCTTTTCTCGCTGATCCCAAGAAACGGTGGGAATTGTGGAGAATTCGATGCCGGTGGCGTCCTTCCACATCAAAACATGAACACAACCCTGAACAGGTTCTGGACTTTTCTTGGTTAGTTGATCTTCTAATGAGCATTACGGGAGAATCCGTGTTCGATGGGATTTCACGGATTTCTCCCATTTTGGGGAAGAGTTTCGGTGAGGCAAAGCGATGCTTTTGAGCGGCTTTTCGCTTTGCAGAATCCGTGTAAAGCCGCACTCTTGCTTCATGCAACTCATTCTTTGGTCCTAGCATCGTTTTTGCAACCAGTAGGACAGCCATAAAAAAACCCGCTTTCTGCCCAGTAAGCATGACTGACACAGGATTCGGAAGTGTTGAGGAAGCTGCCGTTCTTTCGAACTAGGCTTCATTGATCGCAGCCAATCCCATTGGCCATTAAACCAACTACGAGAGATCAGGTGTTGACAACGGCCCTGTAGAAAAAAAACAGTGCTGGTTGGTGAAAATGAATTCTATCTCAGTATCCACATTATGATAGCAATGATCACAATCATCGACAATACAATGATTAGCAAACACATTCATTATCATCACATCTATTACTGATATGATATGTTAATTAATTTACATGTATCATCTATTATTGCCTTCATAGGTACCTATTATCAGTAAGTACTTGATGATTATCATCAACGCCAGTGGATCAGTGGTCAACTTAGGATCAGCCACCGCAAAGGAAGTGCCTCGGCTCGATTCACTGATGGGGTACCTTTACGAACCCTACAGTTGTTGTGCTATTTTTGCTGTCACGTGCAGACAGACGTGTATGCAGACATAGATTTACAACAATTATATACATAGATATTAGATACACCATGATTTGTGTTGACTATTTCATCCACTTGTTTGTTTTTTGGGTTGCTGTTTGTTGGAAACAAACACATTGCAATTGAGGAAGACGTTTTGAGCAGTAGATTTTGAGTGAATGAACACTGGCTAGTGATTGTTTTTTTGCTGACCATTGCCTTTGTTTACGTGGAATACATATATGTCCGGCTAGCACTTGTAGATAGACATTATTCCTTTTTGGTATGAAGTAGTTCTGATTATCAAGATCAATTAATTATAGTTGTTTGAAGTGATAGGAGAGTACACAGATCATGAGAGTGAACCTAGTTGAAACTAATACGATGTCAACAAGAACCTTTCTTGCCAGGAAGGCATCCCAAAAGCGGGTGATTCAACCCACATCAAACTGTCAGTTTGACCCAGGGTATAGATCATATACAGTACATGTTGGTGGTTTCAAACATGTTCATTTTCCCTAGTAATTATTAACAAAAGGTTACTTGACTGATACTCTCGTAGTCAGCAGTCTGGATCCTCGCTAAAGGTAAAAGGTTGGTTGACTGATGTTTTTTCATACTGGTACTTGTGGCCTGTTGTGTGTTTATCGGCATAGACGTGGTCAGAACATTTCAACCGGTGCACCACCAGGCTGGGAGGATCATCACCAGCACTGCTCACTGTTTAGCAGGGCAGCGAAGTCCCCGTCGTTGCTCAGCCAGCAAACTGTTTAGCAGGAGTGGTTGTAAGCAACACCAAGTACATTGGTGTCACTTAATGGTTCACAATTGTTCATTGGAAGTGATATTGATCAATACCTATCAACTACTGTTAAACCATTTCAAACCGATGTTGAACAACACCTATCCACCCTAGTACGCAGTTACTTAGTTACAAGAACTATGAATCACAATATGTCTCTAGATCAAAAACCTGGTATCCCTGATTGTTCAAATCCCAAAAATGGCCGGCGTAGTTTGTGTTGTGATGTTCACTCCAAGTTGTTGGATGATTGAAGATTCACCCATAGTCATACACTTGTTCTTAGTGGCTACTATACGCTATCATCAGCCAGTAAGCGGTAACGAACTGTTCTGACCCATAGCCAACGTTAGAAACCAATCACGACAAACCATACTCGAGCGGATTTCCATCACCAGGCGCTACGACCTCTCATAGCAAGACAGCTGAAGGCCACTCCGGTAGGACTGGCTGTAGAAATGCTTGGGTCATGGTCGTGTCCACAAAAAGCGGTGGTGTCTCAGTATTTTGTGAACAGTTTTCTTTTTGTGTTTTTTCAAAAAAAATGAATTAGGAAATGATATGTTCCCTGGAAGCGTTTGCAGCCGGTTCGTGTAAACATCAGACCTGCACAAGTGGTGCTGGTTGGTTTTTGGATGTTCCGGAAAGCCCAATGATTACCACCAGGCACGGCAACTAACAGTGATAACGACTGTCAGGCCGTTTGTGGGTCTTTAGATGAGATCCTAGTTGAACATGATGTTCAGAGGCTAGCCACTTTAGATGTTCGTAAGCCTATAGTGACATTAGAAATCTCTGTCTCTCTCTCGCTCTTTATATTTTTATTTACATATATATATATATATATATCTGTTTTTATATATATATATACATATTTATTTACACATATATTTATTTATATATAGATATATTTATATATATATATATACGAATATTTTTTAAAATATATATAAATATTTGTACATATGTATGTTTTTATTTATATTTATGTATTATATTTATATTTATATATATATATCATTATTTGTATAAACAAATATTTTTGTTATTTATATATGTTTCAATTTATTTATATATTTCTATTTATAAACATATGTATATATATATATATATATTTGTTTTTTTACTTTATCTATATATATGTTTATATTTTTTATTCATCTATATATATATATACCGTTTATTACCATACAATGCCATGTCCAAAATATTGTTCTTGATGAAAATCCCATTGTTGTTTAATGATTTGGTACCGATATCCCGTAATGCAGTACGATAATCCCACTGTGCTGGTAGACTGTTGATGGCATTGTTTCTCGGTATCCATGTTTGTGAACTATTCCTGCATGTGTGTTGATCGTTTCCGTGCACTATTCAGAATCATCAAGCTTGGGTCAACCCCTGGCTCGCCATGAATTCTGCATAGCTCGACCGCTATTGCCAAGTACTATTCACTGGGATCGATTAGATCTATGATATCATATTATTCAATTTGATCTGTGATATCATGTGATTCAATTTGATCTGTGAAGTCGTATTGTTCAATTCACAATATTATCCACTGATATCAGTGGAGGCCTCGCCTATCCACAGCTGCAGGTCGCCGGCCAACCGGACGAGGTGAGCGGCGGCGCTGTGAAGCCTAGGAGTGGCCTTTCCAGAGCCGGACTCACCAAATGCGCTAAGGTCATGTGGGTGGTTTATGCTGGGAAGCCATGGGGGTGAACTTGTCAGTAGATGCTAATAGTACTAGTGGTCAACTATGGGGGATGACCAACCATAGCTGATTAGATCACTATTACTGTCCTATTCATCATTGGGTGCTAGGGCTATCCCGAGCTGGTCCTTTAAAGGGGGAGCCGTTTGGATCTAGGAGTGACCGGCCACCAAATGGTAGTATAAGATGGTGATTGAACACGGATTTGGCAATGCTCACCATTACTCATTACTGAGTGCTCGTTACTCCCTTTGAGAACTATCATTCACAACTACTGCCTAGGGATTGAATATTGATGGTTATATTGTTTTTTTGATGAATCATAGACCATTGTTGATGCCCAAATACCATCATTAGTCAAGTCATTACCCATGGCTACGAATGCTAGTTAACCAGTGAGTGCTCCCCTTCCTGACCCTTGTGGCCACTTTTTTGCAGGTAGCCACACAGCCGTTCACCTCCATCACGTGCAGGAGGAGAGTGTGACTGCCTCAGAACGTTGATGAGACCCATGTCAATCACCATGCTGGCTGATAGCTAGCGGTGCCAACATGAAACAACACGTGGAAATCACAATACAGCAATATTCACTACAGTGAAAGACCATTTGTGTGTTGATCGTTGCTTAACCATTGTTAGTCCATACGAATTTGTCCGTTTTGTTCATGTTGATTGTGAATAATATGGATATGATGATGGTGAATTCAATCATCAACAACACTATCATTGAATCTCACTTGACATCACTAACACTATTGTCTAATCTCAGTTGACATCACTATACTTGACTACATTGAACATCAACGTCACTATCTCGGGTGAACCAATGCCTTCGTATGGCTATGGGTCAAAACCCTGTACCCCTCGTTCCCCCATCATTTAGCATTGGTTTCCCTATGAAATTGTTGGTGGCTATCCCTATCCCCCATGATCGTTAATTGATCAATATTGACCCAGCTCGCCATATATAGCAGGACTATATCCCCTAAGTTGTTGCTTGTTATCTCCTATTATCAACCATCAACCAGCTTATTATCCACCATTAAGCAGCTTATTATCAGCTATTCACCAGTGCTTTCCTATGGATCCTCCAGCCCTCTGTTGAGTGTTTCTGCCGGCAGCCAAGGCCTCTGAAGAACTGACCTTCGATGGCAGGGCTTCCCAGTGAGCTCCGGGGAGCCGAGCGGCCAATCCGCTGTTGGAATGTCACGTGTCCGAAGTGAAACACTGGAACAGGTGTGTTGACCATCATCATCATCATCATCATCATCATCATCATCATCATCATCACCATCATCATCACCATCATCATCATCATCATCATCATCATCACCATCATCATCACCATCATCATCATCATCATCATCATCATCACTATTTGTTTAACCAGTTTTTATTATCATCAGTATTGTTACTATAGTCAATTACTATTACTACATCGATAGTGGCTCGTGATGGTTCAATACTGGTTGACTGATGGCTTGGAAGGGTGGTTCACATCCGGGAGATCTTGGCCATGTCCACGTGAGTGGCCCAGAGCCGTGGCTAGTAGCACCCATGTGGATCACCACCCACTTGAATCGCCATTCTGCTGATTTGGTGAATGGTCAATAATGCTCAATATCATCAAGTTGTCATCCTTATGTTGGCCTATTTTTGCTTTGATTTTTCTCATTAGGGAATATCATGAGGCTGACTTGAGGCATGGTTTGACGAACCAACCGACCATCGTTTTATTGGACCAAGCAGTCTCCCCGATTCGGGGGGTCAGCAACCAGCCCATACCGCAGATGTTGCTGAGGAGAAGATGAGGACAGCGCTAGAGGTGGATTCTTTTGCGGCGCACCGCAGTAACATTGATAAATGTACCCGCATTAATATGATGTACACGAAGCATCATGTACATTGATAAATCATCATGTACATTAATATATGTTGAACGGCGAAATCACGAATCATCATGCACATTGATAAATCATCATGTTGTTGCATCACGGTGGATCAGGATATGTTTGTTGTCCTATATTGATATCACCACTTTGGTGCAGTTCATAAGAGACAATGATTTGGCTGTTGGTCAAAACCCCGTACCCCTGGTTCCCCATTATTAACCATTGTTTTCCCTATAAAATGGTTGGTCATTATCCCCATTAATGGTTGGTTAGTATTGACCCATAGCCATATTGATTTGTAATGTATAGATTGTTTGCCATACCGTACGGATGTCATGATACAAATGTGTCCGGTACGCCAATGTATTGCAGATAACCCACCAGCATCCACCAGCATTGTCAATGTGATGATCTACTCATGATATTGATCATACTAATAGTGTATATTTACGATCTATTGGCAAAATAGAAATATGATTCAATAGGGTTACCTAGATGCAATTTTCTGACCAATACTTGCAATCACGTTTTATTGACACTTGCAATAAGGTTTTATTGATCATAAAAGGTATCTATGTATATGGGTGCTTCTCAAGTGCTAGGGGTACCCCCTATATTATACATCAATATCATGAGTAAACCAACAAGAAGTTTGGGGTACCCCATGTCCTGGCTTGAGAAACCACCTAATAACTGTGCGGTCTGGGTGGATGGTACCTATCATCAACCAGCAACCGGTGCTGTTCTGACCTGGCTTTTAACCACCTCCAGGAGGACATGCCGCCTGCAGAGCAAGTAAGCCAACGTGGAGGCTACGGCCATGCTGATCCACGGTTGCGCGACCATGGACTCGCCGATGTCAATGACTGATCCACCTGAAAGATTCTGGTAAGAATGGAAAGATGATGGTTGGGTTTTTACAGCAGTTCCAACCTACATTTCTTGATAATCCCATGATGTTTTGTTGATGATGAGTTGCAACCCATGATGATAAATGGATACTATCATATGTGCAAGGATCAAAACACGCGCAATGGAGTTGTTGATTGCAGTCGCCGTGGATATGTAAAAAGTAAGATTTACTGTGTGTAGCGATGGGGGCCCTCGGAAGCGATACCCCTTTCTAAGATGAAGAGTTATGGACATGTATTTTACACATACGCTCATTTATAGAATTGTTTTGAAAAGCAATGGCAATCATTTTGTCTAGAATTTAGGCGTGTTAACACAGCCTCGCTCGCAAGCTGGGCATTGGCAGCGGACCTGCGTAGAAAGTCCCAGAAGACTGAGAGGCTAGATCAAGACTTCAAGTCATTCAAGTCGGAAGAGAAAACGGCTGAAAGATCACTTGCTGTCAGATCCCCGCGCATTGCCTGTGCAGAAGATTTGACCACGCAGGCCAGTCCAACCTAATCAAGGCAGTTGTCGACCACACACCCCGAGCTTGACTTGGCAACAGCGGAGCAATCAGAATCCACAGCAAGAAGAGCACAGGAACACTTTTGGCAGGAATTAGGCAATTTGACCAGCGCGGAGCGATGCCCCTAGCGACGCCGATCGATACCCAGAGCGATGCCCAAATGCGCTCAGAAGGCCCAATCCCCCGCAACCCAGCATTTTGTTCACGGCTTCTCGTAGCATTCTGAAAGAAAATGCAAAGCCTGCAGCAGCTCTATCATTCATCCGGACCCATGCCGCGCGCAAGAGGACCGACCAGTCTGAAAGCTAGCCCACTGTTCTGCAAGAAGTCTGGTTGATTCTGCTTCGAGTCTTTCTTTGCTCGCAACTTGCGAGAGCAAGTAATGTGTTGCCGCTACGGTATCAGAGCGAACCCAACCACACGCCCACTGCGTAGCAAAAGTATTGGTTGATACAGTTGCTGTATCTTTTTTGTTTGCCATTGTCAATTCCATTCGGGGACGCTGCAGAAACCTCAGTTTTCTGCTTCTTTTGCTCAACTAAGAAATTATGTGAGTTCACATACGAGTACATGCATGCATCGCGGGGCGGGAGGTGGCGTCCGCAATAGGCTTGTAAGTAAAGTTACACAACCCGGTCCAAGCTGATGGCAGCCGAACTTGATTTTGTCCATTTTTTACGTTTCCCTGTGTGTAGCGATGGGGACCCTCGGAAGCGATGCCATGACCATGAAACTAACAATGAGTTTTGAGCGTCGCACATATGAATTAAATGTGTAAAGTATTTTGTTTACGCATATGTTCCAATAAGTTCAACTACATACCAAACATTACTATCATTGACGATGACATAATGTATTTGAAAATAGTTCCCCGCGGTTCTCGAAGAAATTGTCACAGGAACAAGCAGGCCAGGGCCACCACTTTTTTGTCAAAATGTGGGGGTAGGTACGCCAAAATGGTTGTTGGGTCAATTAATGATATCAGTTTCACATAAGTTGCCACCTATAAAAGCTTGATGGTATCACTTCGTCAAATAGCGGCACCCCTTTTTGCTGCAGGGGTGTAATATATATATATATATATGAAACTCATATGAAACTCATATGAAACTCATATGAAACTCATAGGAAACTCATCTCGGGTGAATCAACCTTGCGTTTTTCGTCGAGCCCTTGGGGCCCCGTCCGTGTTTCGGACAGCGGATATCCACCTGGGCTGCTGGGCGTGCTGGGTAAGCTCCAGCTGGAGCTAGAAGCCATGGGGGTCGACAGGTGGTTTCCCGGCCAGGTGGTTTCCAATGGCCTCGGAGTCAAGGTGGGCAACTGGTGATGCTGAGATAGGAACTTTCATGGCATTTGATTTCTAGCAGATGGTGGATTCATGGCTGATTGGTGCTTGATGACTGGTTTATTAGTGGTTGGTCAATGGGGGATTAGCGGGGTAAATTCATTGTGGATGAGATTGGATTGGTATTTAATGACTCATGAGTCTCATGAGTGACCAATGGTCAAGTAGTGATAAATTGTTGGTGATACATAGTTGATTGGTGGTTGATGATTGGTTCATTACCACCACCACCGGCCAGCAGACGCGCAAATATATATATATATATATATATATACATACACGTATACAGATATTATATATATATATATTCATTCTATTTGCATGCAACATAAAACCTTTTGTCAGGTCCTCTTTGTTTAGTTTCATTTCTCCTATTCAAACTGTTTCCAGGTGTTTTTGCAGTTTCCTGTGCTCTGTTGAAGCTCATACAGGCTAAAACCGCATGTTTGTCCAGTTCTCCTTCTCTTGTGAAAGTTGTTTCCTGGTTTTTGTTGCAGTTTATTGTCTCTTGTTCATGTTTTTTCTTGATGGATATTTATCAATAGGCCGCCATAAATCATCATTATGAAGCTGATTCTTGACCATTTCTTAGTGATTGGCCTTTACTGTCAATGATTAGGTTCCATGATTCTTATCAACTTTTCTTAGCATTACTGACCTTAATTCACTCTTATTAGCCTGATTATAGACCATGTACCATGGATTTGAAATAGTGATAGCAAACATAATCATGATGATAACCATTTCAAACCATTATGCTTAAACCACAAACCTTATTATTAACCATTATACCAGTAACCATCATTCACTTGCAATAACAACCGGCTAGAAACCGTTTATGGTTAATCGATCAACAACCCATTGTTTAAGCATTAATGATGAAGCATTAATCACTAATTTGGTTTAACAATGACTAAGACAAACCATGATTAAACCCCTGGTTTAAACAACAACTAATTTGGACCGCTGATTTGGTTTAAACAATCCCTAATTTGGTTTAAACAATCATTAATTTGGACCAATGGTTATAACCCTTATTAACCACTATAAACCACCATAAAGCAACATTGGTTAACTTGATGATGAGGCATTGTTTGACTATTAATTTGGTTTAACAATGACTAAGATCAACCATGATCAACCATCAAACCAATAGCTACAGCCCGCAACAACAGGTGAAGAAGAAAAAAACCCTTGTTAACCCTTCTGAACCACTATAAACCATCATAAAGCAACAAACCATCCATAAGGGGTATAATAAACCATCCATAAGGGGTGTAATTGCTTACCTTTGTTAACCCTTGTTAATAAACCATCCATAAAGCAACAAACCTTCATAAATCCTCTGCTTCTTACCGCTGTTGCTGCACCTTCATTCGCCAACCGCACCAGGTGCGCGGCCGGCGCAACGCCGGACCCCGGCGCAGACGGCTACCACGACTGCGGTCACACCGCAGCGGCATGGAGGCGATCGGGTGATTTCAAGTGGATATTTGATGGCTATTAAGTAGATATATTTGTATATTTATTTTATATATATATATATTTTTTTTATCTATATTTTTTTATGTAAATATATATATATACATTAGATTAATTATGGCTTAATTATTGCTTTTTAATTATTATATACTTATCAATATCAATATTTATCTAGAATGATTCCATAGTGGATATCAAATGACTAACTAGATATATCATGTTATGCCTATCAATTTTAGACATTTACATTTACATCTAAATGATTCGATACATGATTCTGAAATATCTATATTTGTATATCTATGTTTGTGGTGATTGAATTGATTGTTGAAATGGCAATTATCATTGATATTTGATGGTTTGTGTTCTTATTCTGTCTTTTGGTTCTTATCATGGTTTCATCGTAGCTGATGGATGTGAACTATGATCATACACTGGTTGTGTAGTGGTTGTTTCATGGTTATGTGCTGTTTTTTGAACGTGTTTCGCTGATGAATAAGACTTGATAACACCAGATAAAATCATTTAAACTTCACAATATGGTTTTATAATGGCTTTAATGATCATGTTGATAAGATATATTGTAAAACCATATTCTCAAAGCCACTATAAAACCATGAAAACAATTACATACTTATTAACCATGCTTGTTATGATATACCATCATCATTTTACATAAAACCATTGCTTAAAACCATTAAAGCCATCGATTTCAAGATCATGCCACTGGCTCTCAGTCATGCCACTGCGACATCACACCGCCACTGGGTGGCGGCTCCGCCGAGCCACTGGTGGTCCGAAATTTGGGGATCAGAAAATCCGGTGGAGCACCAACCAACAATTAAGCGATTACCACATGGCCATGGGCCAATGTTAACCAACCAATAATAGGGGTTTTAACCAACAGTCATAGGAAAAACAATGGTTGATGATAGGGGAACCAGGGGTACAGGGTTTTGACCCACACTGCCATATAATTATGGTGTTCCGATCTTCTTTGATTAAGCAATTACACTTGCAATGAACATACAAGAATTAGCATACGAAAATAAGCTAACATATCAAAAAACACTTTCTTTACCAACATTTGGTTCAAGAAAATAATGTTCATACTGGGAAGAAAACAGTATGGACAGCGGTGATAGAGAGGTGGTATAATGGTCTTATATCAATGGTATGGTGATGTTTCTTTTTCTGAGAATTATGGTTGAATGCTGCTTATATGGTGGTTCTGTAGTGGTGATTTTAAGAGGGTTGTATAGAAGTATGGACGATTGTGATTTATGTAGTGGTTTTACCATGTTTATATACTTCTATACAATCATTTTAAATCACATTGCATAGTGGTGATCAGAGCTACAATTTTATAAACCACAAGTTATCATGAACATCGCATACTGGTTCTGCGATGGTAGTCAACATGCTTATTTGCTGTATGGATAGTGGTTATACCGGGAACTTGGCAATTGATAGTCAATTGGGGTTGGACTGACACTGGTTTCGAACAAGATAGTGGGACACTCATGAACCAAGAGTTGTACAACTGCACAACCTGATTATTGCCAGGTGTTTCCAGGTTTCCTAAGGTTTATAGGCAATCATCAAACGTCCGCGCGGAAACTGTTTCTTGGAGCTGCCCAGCGGACTAATCCCTATCCCTGAAATGATATATCAGTCGGTATCAGCGTCAACCAGGATGAACCACAATGACTTATAGTTAACTGATGGTTGATAAACTAAGTTTTGGGGATGGTTGATAAACTAATTGTAACATCATTAGAAGCACCAACCAGTGAGGCATCATTGCGGATCATGAACTATCAGAACCATCAGTAGCAGCAGTTTCACCAGCCTTACCGGTCCACGGCAGGTGCACACCACTTGGTGCTGCGTGGGGGAATGCAGGCACGCCACACTCCGTTGGTTCCGTTGCTGTTGTTGTTGCCTCAGGGTGGAGTTCAGGAGAGTTTTTGTTGCGAAAAATCAGAATGATGTTTGTTGGGCAGAAAGGTTTAAGAATTGATTCGTGACAATGATGATTGGCTACTGGCCAACGAATGGTTAACTCATGGTTGAAGACACATGGGCTAATAGTGGTCTTATGATGGGTAACCGTCGTCAAGGATAAGTATTGGGCGATAGGTTAAAGATGGTCAACCTTACGAAGGTGCCATTTTCGCAATGTCTATGCAGTGAGTTAAAGCATGGACAAAAAGACCTTGCAAAACATATGGCCCCAAATGGGTTGACAGGTGTTGGAGCTGTGGGTTGACTCGTTTGTTTGAAAGGAACATGTCCAGCTTATGTCAGCATACACATTTGGGGGGTTCTCAAAATAGGGACCCCAACAACGGTTGGTTTATTGCTCTAAATGATTAAAGAAGAGGTGGTTGGTCATTACTCTAAATGATTGATTTAAATCTGGATGATTTGGGGGTCCTCCATTTTGTAAAACCACCACATATATACATACATACATACATACATACATACATACATACATACATACATACATACATACATACATACATACATACATACATACATACATAGAATGGTACGTGCATGCATACATCTACATATGGGCATAGGTGAGTGCATCCCTTAACTTGTGCCAAGCCAATGTTCCATGGGATACCGAGGGAAATATTTTTTTTGGGTGCCTGGGCCCACCATATGTTTTTATTGACAACATACCTACTCGTGATGGTTGCCGACAATCGGGTACAACCCTGCACCGAAAGCAATCGATGTCAACCAACCACCAATAGGTGCCTGGATCACTTTGAGATGCAAATAGTCAAACGTGCATACATGCACCCAGTGTGGAGATCGAAGGATCACCAACCATGGATTAAAACAGAACATTTGCAGCACGAGTCCTATCTATCTATCTATCTATCTATCTATCTATCTATCTATCCATCTATCTCTCCATCTATCTCTATCTATCTATCTATCTATCTATCTAAACTATCCGATCAATCCCATCTAATCTACCCGTATCCAATCAACCCACCTATCCAACTTATCCCATTGATCCCGTCCGATCTAACCAATCATATCTAAAGTATTGTGTTTGATAATTCCAATCAAAGCACAAATCTAGTGACGATCCATATCTATACAATCTATGTATTCTATCCAGTCTAATCCATCCATATCTTTGCCATCTAATCAATCAAGATTTGTTGAATCTAATCTATTACCCCAAGAATATCTACACATTATCTAAACATTATCTATCCATATCTACACATTATTTGGATAGAGATTGTTCTACATATCTGTTTGGTGGATTCTGAAAATTGGGCCACCCCCCATATCATCCTTCTTTAATGATTTATTCACAATTAATAAGCCAACCATTTTTGGGCCTCCCTATTTTAAGAAGCCACCATACACAGATGTACTGGCTGGCGGTTTCAAATACATGTTCAACCAATCCTGGGGATGATGGCTTCCCTGCCAAATATAGGGTTGTTAGATGAATCATGTCAATCACTTGACATGTTCATTGACATTTCCAACTGTTGTTAATGAATCCTCGCACTTAAATAGTATCCTTGAGTACTCCATAGTAATCCTTCATTAGTAACCAACCTTTCTTGGGCTTCTCTATGGCTTGAGAAACCACCATTTAGCTGGGTGGATTATAGCTACTTCCTTAGCTGTTTAAGCTCTTTTGGGATAGGATTGCTTTACCATATAGCCACAGAAAGTTCGACTTTTAGCAAAGGATCTGAAAGCCACCAACTATTTACGTATACAGAGATTTAGATGTATCTATACATTACTTATGAACATGTATATTTACACGCAGTCAGAGTCATAGATGCATGCATATGGCGGTTTCTCAAAATAGGGGTACCCCCAAATCATCCCTTTATAACCATTTACAACAATAAACCTATTGTTTTTTGGGGTACCCAATCTTGAGAAACCACCATATGTAAACATGTTTACGTTGCATCACAATGTGTTGCCAATTCCAATCCAGCATCTACATGCCAAGCATGTCTCCTAGATGGACCTGTTGGTTTACACAGATGTTTGGGGGAGCGAGTCTCCATGGAGTCATTCCAATCCAATATCCTCATATAACCACGAATCACTTACCATTTACCACCTATTAACCATCCATTTACCACCTATTAACCATCCATTTACCACCTAGGAACCATCCATTTACCACCTAGGAACCATCCATTTACCACCTAGGAACCATCCATTTACCACCTAGGAACCATCCATTTACCACCTAGGAACCATCCATTTACCACCTAGGAACCATCCATTTACCACCTAGGAACCATCCATTTACCACCTAGGAACCATCCATTTACCACCTAGGAACCATCCATTTACCACCTAGGAACCATCCATTTACCACCTAGGAACCATCCATTTACCACCTAGGAACCATCCATTTACCACCTAGGAACCATCCATTTACCACCTAGGAACCATCCATTTACCACCTAGGAACCATCCATTTACCACCTAGGAACCATCCATTTACCACCTAGGAACCATCCATTTACCACCTAGGAACCATCCATTTACCACCTAGGAACCATCCATTTACCACCTAGGAACCATCCATTTACCACCTAGGAACCATCCATTTACCACCTAGGAACCATCCATTTACCACCTAGGAACCATCCATTTACCACCTAGGAACCATCCATTTACCACCTAGGAACCATCCATTTACCACCTAGGAACCATCCATTTACCACCTAGGAACCATCCATTTACCACCTAGGAACCATCCATTTACCACCTAGGAACCATCCATTTACCACCTAGGAACCATCCATTTACCACCTAGGAACCATCCATTTACCACCTAGGAACCATCCATTTACCACCTAGGAACCATCCATTTACCACCTAGGAACCATCCATTTACCACCTAGGAACCATCCATTTACCACCTAGGAACCATCCATTTACCACCTAGGAACCATCCATTTACCACCTAGGAACCATCCATTTACCACCTAGGAACCATCCATTTACCACCTAGGAACCATCCATTTACCACCTAGGAACCATCCATTTACCACCTAGGAACCATCCATTTACCACCTAGGAACCATCCATTTACCACCTAGGAACCATCCATTTACCACCTAGGAACCATCCATTTACCACCTAGGAACCATCCATTTACCACCTAGGAACCATCCATTTACCACCTAGGAACCATCCATTTACCACCTAGGAACCATCCATTTACCACCTAGGAACCATCCATTTACCACCTAGGAACCATCCATTTACCACCTAGGAACCATCCATTTACCACCTAGGAACCATCCATTTACCACCTAGGAACCATCCATTTACCACCTAGGAACCATCCATTTACCACCTAGGAACCATCCATTTACCACCTAGGAACCATCCATTTACCACCTAGGAACCATCCATTTACCACCTAGGAACCATCCATTTACCACCTAGGAACCATCCATTTACCACCTAGGAACCATCCATTTACCACCTAGGAACCATCCATTTACCACCTAGGAACCATCCATTTACCACCTAGGAACCATCCATTTACCACCTAGGAACCATCCATTTACCACCTAGGAACCATCCATTTACCACCTAGGAACCATCCATTTACCACCTAGGAACCATCCATTTACCACCTAGGAACCATCCATTTACCACCTAGGAACCATCCATTTACCACCTAGGAACCATCCATTTACCACCTAGGAACCATCCATTTACCACCTAGGAACCATCCATTTACCACCTAGGAACCATCCATTTACCACCTATGAACCATCCATTTACCATCTATTAATCACCCATGAACCATCAAAGATTCGCCACCAACCACCGGTTTGAACCAGGTGAACGGCTCGCCTGCTACGGAGTTGTCCTTAGCGGAACGTGGGCGCCTTGTGGTGGCCGCGCGAAGATGCTCGTGGAGGGTCTCTGGGAAGCCGCAGTGAGTTCCCCGTGGCACGGTGAAGCCGTGATTCATGTAGCTGTTTCTCAAAATAGGGGTACCCCCAAATCATCCACTAGTAGTCATTTACAGTAATAACCAGCCATTTTTGGAGGTACCCCCATTTTGAGAAACCACCATGTGGGTTAGTTTATGGTGAATTCATGGTGAATTGATGCTTAATCAATAGTTAGTTGGGAGTTAGGTGATGGTAAATGATGGTTACTTGATGGTCAACAAGTGGTCATTGCTAATTGGTGGGTAGTGGTGCATCATGACGATGCTTAAGAATAGCTGATGGTTGAGAAATTGTATTAATAACCAGCAAGCATCTTGAGTATATTATATGCCAACGATGGCTGTGGGCTACCAATCATCCCGAAAGTACGTAGGCATATAGTAGTTCATGCTCCAACACAGGTACCCAATCTGGTCGTTGATGGGATGTGAACAGCCATGGGTACGAGATTTGGACCAACAACCGCATAGCGACAGTACTACACCGAGATTGTTATCAACCAGTATAAATCATCATGGTTGGTGATGAACGTTCACAACTACAAGACAGAGGGAGACTGCACCTGGGCTTCTTGAACTACACCAAGCATAATCCAGCATTGTAAAGTGTGTTCAACCATCCCCAGCCATTGTCAAATAGCCATCACCATGACCATCATGAACCGAGCGATGCTTGAAACCTGGACATTGGAGGCATGCCGTCATGTAGCTTGGCCTACGGCAGCGGACACCTTTATTGCTTCACTATCAACCCGCACTAGCAGAAATTGACTCAGCAATGACCGATCATTACTTGATATTTTGACAAATTCAACTTTGATGAAACATTGAGAATCAATAAATGACAATTTACCAGGGTCTGCAATCAAATATCTCTTCTGGTGAACTATTACAAACCATTGTTGAACCATTGCGCTGATAGGTAATAACAAATCATGTTTTGTTATCAATAAGCAATAACCACGGATCCCCTCACTCAACCATTTTTCAATATTTTTCACCACTGTGAACTACCGTCATTTGACCATCAGTTAACCATGGGACTAAGCATTCATCAGCCGTCAACTAGCCACGGTTTCAACATCCTTAAACATTCAAAGAACCATCATCATCAACCATCATTTTTTCCATTCATTAACAAAATACATTAGCAATTTAACCATCAATTTGTCAACCATCAGCAACCATTGTGAACCACGGTTATTCACGACTTAACCATGCCTTCAACTGTCACCCCTCAAGGGTACTCATGGGTCCTCAGGCCTGGAACATTTTCGCGCGGGAGCCTCAACACCTGCGGTCGCTTGGACCGCCAGAGCCCTCGATGTTAATGTGTAGGCCAACGTGCGAACTGACATATAACATATGTATCATTTTCTATATACATGTATTCATATACTAGATATATATATATATATAAATGTGTGTATGTATCGTTTTGCAAAAAGACAAGTGTCTATTTACATATCTATATTTTATGGGTTGTTTCATGTTACCATAACTAGAAACATTTTTAATGTCAAGATGTTTTAGTCTATTTGTAGTATGGATAATCTAAGTGGATTTGTAGATCAAGAAAATGGATAACTAGATTGATTGATGTGTAGATATGGAAGTATATGTATCCATGCACGTTATTTGTATGCTGTGTAGGTATGATTGATTATCCAGCATAAATGGAGTACATTGAGATCCGTGCACTATTGAGCATAGTCAACTGCATATATGAATTAACTACTTATATATATATATACACATACATACATGTATTCCTTGTTTCATTTGCATATGTAAATACAAAAGGTCCACAAACGTGACTTCAACTATATCTAGGGTAGATATGCCTATGGTTGCATGATTTGTCAATTGGCAGATGTAAGTTGGAAGAACGGGTTTGTGTAAGATGGAAAAGGGCTATCAAGCCAAGCAAAAGAGGCAAAACCACTCCGTATAGTCTTAGTGATATGTTTGCGAGGCCTAACAAAAATTGCATCAGGATGTTGGGTTTTATGGGATGGTCGCGTCGTGAATTTTCCTTCAGGGGACTTGGGTATCCAGCATGCTGATGTACTTGGAGGCAGGCTATCCAAGGCATAGCCGATGTATGGATACAACACCATCCTGGAATAGATGCTGAAGATCACATTCGAACGTCGCTGAAAGGCCGACGATAAATTTTTTGAACATGGGGCATTTCTACCCCAGGATGCTTATAAGTTTATACCTACATAGCAATGAGCCATTGTTCCTACATTGCCCTGACATTCCATTGATGTTTTATTTATGGTTCATCATGAAATGGCTGTTTGTCAAGGGACCCTGTACCTCTGGCTGTTCACGTCCAAAAGCCACGCCAAACTAGATCACTTTGTTGAGATGTTTATCAATTGATTTCGAATGATTGGTCATGACTCAGCAACTACTGTCGATGTTAGTCATATCATTATGTATTGCTGGTGATTAAACCATTATAAACTATCTGAACTTACGATTATTGGTAGTCCTGGTAGTATCAAGCCAAATGTATCCCCATCAGCCATTACAAACCACCGCGGACTGTTATTACCACAAGGTTGTTGGCAATGAACCAAAAGAGTGTTTAATCATTATCATGGTTTCCATCAAAGATCCCTCAAGATCCCTCAAAATCCCTTCTAAAACCATTGAGAAACCCCCATACGTTTGATCCGATGACTCACCATGGGCACTGGCTCGCCAGTCCCATGCTGCGCTGAACCG
>VSDK01016321.1:13841-59725 GCA_009767595.1 Symbiodinium kawagutii | reverse complement strand
CCACTGGGACGCTGACCGTGGCTCATGGCTGATGATTGCTTAACGACCCGTGACTAGTTGGCTATGGGTCAATATTAACCATCAAGAACGGCTTATAATGACCAACCAAATCATAGGGAAAACAGTCTGGTTAATGATTGGGGAACCAGGGGTACAGGTTTTTGACCTACAGCCAGTTGATAACTGTGGAAGGACTGTGGTTGATCATTTGGTAATAGTGGACAACATGTGACTGAATATGACTGGTTGATAGCTCGTTCATGATTGGTTGATGCCGAAGAACTAGATGATTAACCACTGAATAATGGCCCATTGGTGCTGGATAGCTAGGTGCTCAATCGCATGTTGATCACTGATTGATTAAAAACCGATCAATAAATGACTGGTTCAGAATTAGTTAATCACTGGCCCATCTCCCATGTCTACCAAATCACTGGTTAAAGGCTGATTTATATCTATATGTAGCTCATGAATAAATGGTTCACATTGGACTAGTAATGATTTCAGGGCGCTAGCTAGCTAGTGATGATTGATAGGTTGGCTTGAGGCTTAGTACTGCTCCATGATGGTTCATACATGTTCATACTATTATTATGGTTAGTACTGATTCAGCATCAGATAGGTTCATTGATTGTTAGTCTGTTGTTGTTGTTGTTGTTGTTGTTGTTGTTGTTGTTGTTGTTGTTGTTGTTGTTGGTCCCATTGTTGTGCCTAGCATGATTTCCATCGAGCCATCAATTGGGACTATGGATCTTCTTTTTTGAAGTCTTATTGTTGATTAACAACTAGCTACGGTTGCTGAATTCCATCCATGGTAGTACGAAGCATTAACTATCATCAGCTGTGTAGTTCCCCCAATGTATTGATGCTTGTTGGTTTCTACTGACAATATCAGTGGGCGTGGTTAGTGATCCTTGGTTGTTCTGCTATGTTTTTTCATGATCACTGACTCTCATCATCAACTTTCATGATTCACACAGCCATGAGCTATCACAAACCATCATGAACTACCACCAATGACTAATGATTACTATCAAAAGAGGCAACTACTGAACATCAAGTACTATCATGAACTATTGCCATCTCGGATCTAAAGCACTAGTGATATTTTACTTTCTAAGGATTGGCCATTTCATCTATCCAAAATGGCTAGTTCATCTTAGCAGAGATTACACCATCTAGAAATGGTAGTTTCTCGAAATACGGGTACCCCTTATCCATCATCCAATATTGACCGTTTTGTAATAATAGACCAACCCTTATTTTGAGAGACCACCAAATAGTAGCTGTTTCACCATTCTTGTTGGTTATTGTTCCCTATTGTTTGCCATTATATATATATATATATATATATATATACTCTGTAAAACCAGTAAGAAACCACCAAATCTAAAGAATGACCTTTTTGGATCCAACAAAAATTGCACTCGGATCCTCCGCCCTTCGTACAGCTCAGGTTTGGGCTGTTTGGACCTCAGCGGGAGACGTTGATGTCTCGGTCTCCTCATGGGCCGTTAATACAAGGGACCCTTGGTACATGGGTTTGTTTAGAAATGATTATAAACGGTGGTTATAATCTGTTCTAATCAGTGGTTAATTGGTGGTTGCCAAGGGTTGTAGTGGCTGTAATGGTCAATGGTGATCAGTACTGGTTTGTCAGCATCATGGTACCTATGAACACCATCCAGGTTCATAGCCATTGTTAATAGGGAAAGCCGTTTCAGGGTTCAGGGTTTCGGGTTTCTCGTTCGACAGAGTTTCAAAACAATGGGCTTGCGCAGGGTTTCAAGCATCTGACATGATTGACGTTTGCAGCGGGGCAAAGCTCGTCAGTCTTCCGTATGTATATATATATATACATTTGTTCTTCTTTCTCTCTCTCTTTTTATATATATGTATACATACTTGTTGTTTTCATATCTAAAAAATATATACATACATAACTATATACGTTTGTTCTTCTTCCTCTCTCTCAATATACATATATGTATATCTTTGATTATCTATTTGAATATATATGAATATATTGTGCATTTTCCACCATCAACCTTTCACCGCCCATGCATTCTCAAGCACCAAAGCGAGTCAAGCAGAGTCCCAGGCGCAAAGGTGGTGAAGAGGATCCCACCCCCTGCCGGGGGGGAACTCGTTGTGGCGAGCACTAGGCACCAAGGCTTCAGAGGATGGTTATTTGGTTCAATAAACCACTATCAGCTGTGGTGCAAAATGTTTATAAACAGCACGTGGCAACAATGCCTGAATGGTTTGGTAGAAATGGGGAATGTTAACCGATACTAGTGGTTGATGATAGCAATGGCAGGTCCAGTGGTTCAGAAACCTCCTGGATGGTTGATCACCAGCTATTTCTGGTAAAAAATGGCAGTGGCGTAATGAACCTACCATTATGTGACAATGTGCGCATAATCATTGTATTGTCGGTGCTGTTGTTGCGAATGTTTTCATAGATTTGTTAAAAGGCTGGTTAAGCAGCCGCGAGCCTGACACGTGACTCGTAATTCATGACGTTGTGGAAGTTTGCTGGTGAATACTGCGCACACGGTTGGCTGATTGGTTTAATGGCTGAGTGGTTGGTTATGTCTTGCTATCACAAATCACGACCGTCATCCATGTATAAACATGCGTAAAGTATATATAATACATAAAAGAGCCGTATATAGAACCATTCCATACTTGTGTAATATATATATATATATAGTATACAAATTCTTATTTGCTGGACCACAGAAAGGCAATACACGTTTGCCCATGAAACAACTCTCGCATGTACCAGGGACGGTCTGGTCGCGGCACCGCGACCAGACCTTAACCTATGGAGGTTCTGCTGAGTGGCGACTGTTGCAAGGTGATTACATTGATATATCATTCTAAAGATACGACATATTCCTGTATATGTGTCTAGTTGTGTAGATGCATGAAGACATGTTATTTTGCAGCTTACGAAAGGGATTATGTTCTGAGAAATGAAATTTTGATGATTCTGATAGATAGCATAGGTGACCATACGATTTCGTACGCACAGATGCCCCAAACGCCACGCTGCATCGCTTCAAACGCGGCAACGTGTCTTGACGTGGCTTCAGCTGGGGCTGAAGATCAGCTCTAAGATGCTTCAGCCCATGGTCGTCCATGACCCAAGCTATCCAACAGCTATGTCCCTGGTTCGTGGTTTCCAACTTTTTTGATTGGCATTGATAGTGGTTTAGGCGATGCTTCAACAACGATGCTTCAACAAAGATGCCTGTTCCTCTACCAACAACCAAATTCCGTCATGCAATCGGAGGACAAGATCCATCAATCAGTCCTTGGTGGATATTGCTTGGTCAAAGTCTTGCCCTACCGAACCAGTTACTCATAGATCCACCCATGAGACCTGAGAGAAGCAACACCACCATGTCGCTGGTGGTGAGTCCTGCAAGGTGCTATCCTTGGCAGGTTCAGCTGTCCCTAGCGGCTGTTGCATGTCCTGCAACTGTTGAGCTCAGCACACTTAACTTCCAGTGATCGTTGTCAGCCGCCGGCATGGTGAGTCCCAGCGAAGTCACATAACAGCGGTTGGCCACTTTGGACGAGGTGCTGAGGGGTGGGATTGGCCAACATCGTTGCCATGGGCTTTCTATAGCGGGGTTCGCAACCATTATGAAGCGCAATCTCTGGCGTTGTTTCAGAACTATTGAATACTGATCATGATGATGTAATTATTCGCATGAGTTTGTTGCAACAAAACGTGGCTACCAACCATGATTTCTTTTCATTATGATTATAGCGTTTTGATTTACGATTAATGAAAATAAATCATTATGATCATTTAGTCCTGATGAAGTATGTTGATTTAGTCCTGATGTAGTCCTGATGTTAATCATATAGTTGATTTAGTCTGCTAAATTTCAAAAGTCAGGGTAGTTCGTTTCATTTTGGCACTGAAACTCGCCAAGCTAGTCCTCCAAGCGTATGATATACTCGAAGGACTTAAGAAATTGAGCATAGCTGGTTGGTGGTTTCAAACATTTTTTATTCTCCCTAGCATTCATTAGCAATCGGTTGGTTGACTAATATGTTTCATGGGGGTTCAAACCACCAACTAGATAATGATCACTATCAACCATTATAACCAGATATAACCATTACTAACCACTAGTTAACCATGGGTGGTTCAACCACCAACCATGGCTGGGCCTGATTTTTTTCCGGAAAAAGATCGATCTACCGGTGCCGACTCGTCTCGAGCCGCAGGTGATGGAAATGGCGGAAGATCGATCCCTGAGATCAAGGCGGGGGGATCGTGGGAAAGGCGCCCAGTTCAACATGGGAGGTTGGCATGGTGGTTTCTCAAGCCACTGGGGTAAGCCAACAGTAAGGGAAAATCACCATGCCTTATAACCTCCCATGATTGAAAATCATATACCTCCCTTATACCAAACATGATTTGTTACAGAAAATGTTTAGTATGATGATTCGGGCTATTTTGAGAAACCATCAGATGGTGAAGAATGAGTTGATTTCATCGTGGTTTATTCATGGTGGTTCAGCAACATTAGTCATTAGTATGGCGGTTGACGATATTATGTGGTGGACAGATGGTTGACGATATTAGGTGCTCGATCAGTGGGTGATTTGATTAGAAGTGGTTGATGGTCAATAGTTGGCTTCAAGGATCGTTGAGCCATGGTGGTTTCTCAAGTCATAGGGGACCGCGCAAATCATCCTTATATGAGCCATATATAGTCATAAACCAGCCATTTTTTGGGTCCCCTATTTTAAGAAACCACCATATTGCCATGGGTCAAAATCAACCCAGAATTGTGTAGTCGTTCACAATCGACTTATGGGTGGTTGACGATATGAGGGAGATCCAGATCTACATAAACCCACCAGCTATGGTGAATCTTCAGCTCATGGTGAAATTCGGCTTGGTTTATTTGTATGGATCTATCGTTTTGTTGAACATCCCACGGCCATGACCAGTCACTAGTGGAACTGTATGGAACTGTTGGGCTGTTCACTGACCCATTTTTGGATGCTTATGATCCCTGGCCCATGGTTGCCAACTGATGTCACTGAAATCTACTGACACTGCAGCTTGCCAGGATTGTTGATCCCTCGGATGCTCCCGCGCAGCAGAGTAGCCGGCGCTGGGAAGCACAGGATGGGCGGCAGCCGGTGCTTGCGCTGGTTCACCACTTGATGAAAGCCGCTGTAAACCACAGCTGTGTTGATGTACTGATGAATTGATACTGTTGACTACGAATCAGTGGTTGATGAATTGGTGAAATGCCAAATGTATGTGAAGTGATAAGTAGTCCCCATGTGGGCTGACGCATCCAGTCTCCCAGCACTGACAGGTGAGGGGTGTACTGAAGGTCATGCTCAGTAATCACCAGCGATAGTGTTTGTACTTATAACTTACCATATTAGATGTAGCATATCATAGCCAAATTTGTGGTTCAAATCAAAACATGCGCATGGTAGGAGGATGCACTGTGCGGGGTTAATTATCTTCATTTTACCTGGTTAAGACACGCCCTGGAGGTGACCGTTTTTGACCATCCAATCATCAGTCGCCATCCTTCAAGCATCACGAGCCAGCAATCAAAAGCAAGCATCAACCATCAAGCACCCATCATTTAGAAAGAGTCATCAACCAACAACGAACCAATACCCAACTAATTGACAAACAAACCATTAACGAACCGTTAACAAATCATTTAAGGGCCATGGACCAATCCTGTGCTGACCATTCACCAACCTTAGCCAACCCTTAACCGAACCTTGACCAACCATTAACCAACCCTTACCTACAAGCCTCGGCCAGCCGCAAACCTCCAAGGAACAGCTTCTGCCTCCTCGCCAGCCTCACCTGTGCTTGTCTCCGCCTCTCAGGCGGAGTGGAAGACAGTGGGAAATGATGGGTCAGTAATGCTGAATAAATGGTTGAAATAACAATGGTTAATAATAGGTTTTTAATACAAATGGTGAATAATAGGTAATAAGTGGTGGAAACTACAAATGCTTAATAATAGGTTAGTAATAATGGTACCAATCGTTAGCAATTAATAATGGTTAAGCAACAAATCGTATAGGTTGGTAATGGCTAGTAATAGGGGATTTTGACCAACTAATGATGGTACTTCTGGCTGGTTGGTGCTTTTAAACATGTTTTTGTTATTTTCCCTAATAGCTATTCACAAATTGCTGGTTGACTAATATGTTTCATAGGGGTGGTTCAACCACCGACCATTGTAGATAGCAGAAACTAGTTGGTAATCCACTAATAATCATGGTAATTATCTCTGAATAACAATGGTGATGATGATTGATAGTTTTTTTATGAATAGTAGGTCAGAGTACAACACAGTATTTGGCTATGGGTTAGAACCCACCATCCAAAACATGTGTAGATTTACATCCAAGACTCTGGACTCTGCTGGTCTCAGGATGTTCACGAGAGGTACGGGGTTTCGACTCACAAGCATCTATTAAGTAACAATGGGAACGTACTAGTATTGGTTTAATAGCATTAGTATAAGTAGAGTTCACAATGGAATAGTAGTATTCAGTTTCCACTGATATACATATGTATATATATATATATTTGTATTACTATAGAAGGTTGATAGTCAATAATCATAAATTCATTACTTTATCAGTATCAGAATGTATTGGAAGTAGTCAGTGTTAATCAGTACGGTCATCCAACAGCTAGTGATACAAGCTATACATCATTGAGTATGAAAGCACACTATTGACATGTCCAGCGTTGGTCCTTCAAGCCACTTCATAGAGGTGAATCACTGGTATTTATCACTGGTATTTGATGTTGAGTGCTCGGAGTTGATAGTATGGGTTACTGGTCAATCATTGCTGATCTTATTGATTGGTAGAAGGTATGGTTGGTGATTGATCATACTTGACAATGGCAATAAGTGGTGAAGAAGCCTGACTAGCTATTAAAACTGCATCATAGTCTTTTTCAAATCGCGACACATGACAATATTATGAGTTATTCAATAAGCGTACTAGCGCTTGGAAATGGTTTGAACATATTTTGCGTGTGTGTGTGTGTCTAGTACTAGTGGTTCTTAGGTCCGTGTACTGGTGCCAAATCGAAGCTAATAGTGGCTTTCAGTTGCTATTACTTCTTGGTGTAGTGGCTGATATTTATAAACGGTTTGCAAGGATGGTTCATAGTGGTCGATATTTAAATAAGGTTATACTTTAGATATACGTGTACTTATGCCTAATCATGGTTGATAATTAGACAATTTGTACAAATTGTTAGCATTGATTAACAATGATTGATACTGCTCCAATCGGCTTCCTCATTCATTATATAGAGGGAATGGTACCTCATATTGATGTGCAAAGAAATATATGTCAATACTGGTGGTCCAGAATCGGTAACAATGGCTAAGACGTGTTCATACATTGCTCGTTAAGAGAGTGGTTTCGTAGTACAAGTGGTTGGAAATGCATATCATTGTGAATAGTAGTCAATGGTGGCTAACTAATGCTTTTCAATAATGGCTAGTTGTGGTTCATACTATATAGTTGTTTTTTGGTTTTAGTCGAGCCGTTGATAGTGAATAGTGGTCACTATGAGTTTTAAGTTAAACAGTGGTGAGTTAGTGGCTTTAAAAGAGTAATAACGGTTTACTTGGCTTAATAATTGTTAGTGGCTCTTGTTTTTTGTTGGTACTAGTAGCTAGTAGATATATGTAGCAATGATAAATCATGTTTTTTTTGGCTAGCTTTTTTCAAACAGGAAAGCCAGTACAGGTGGTGTTTAGTCGTTGGTCATAGCTGTTTCTGATATAATAGCCGGTGGTTTGTAATGGTTCAGGTTGTTGAATTATGGTTAATTTAGCTGTGATTTAATTTGATCATGTCAAATCATGGTTGGCGGTCAGTAGTGGTTTTAAACTAGTAACCACTTCGCCAACAATACCAGTGAATAATGACCACCAATGTTAATGATTCGCCTGTGGCTATCTACCAATGACCACGGATAACTGGTCTCTTTCAGTGTTAAACCGTCAGCAATGACTTGTGTTTACGAACCAGTCGTCAACAACAGGATGTAAATGGTTTCATAAGAACTAGCCGACTAGCCAATGATAGTGGTCAATATTGATGAATATTGGTGGTTTACTAGTGACTAAATGGTGGTTTCTTAAAAGGGGGTACCCCAAATTGTCCAATATCAGTTGGTTACAGTAATAGAGTTTAGAGTAAATGGGTTTGTCCAAACATGACGTACCCCGCCCCAAGTCACTGGTAGTTTCCCTATTCCTAATGGCTATTATTGGATGTTTAGTAGGTACAATCATGGGTGACCCCTTTTGGTGACCAGAATCCATTCTGGAGATCCGTTCAACGCAAAACTCCAAGTGAATCTATGGCTAAGCATTGATTACACTTGCTGGCTGACAAGGAAGACTATGGAAAACTCCCTAAACATCACCTGGCAACATTCCCATGATATACCATTAAAGCCAGGGTTTGGGGAAGCTTTTGCCGCGACAGGTGCCATATCGGGTGTACCGGTCAACAGCATGGCTGGCACTGCGTGGCTACCACGTGCGGGACACAGAGATGGCATGGCCCGTGCTGGGTGTCCATTAGTCTCAGCCGCCGGAGCTGGCCGATGCTTGATGATTGTTCATGGTGACCACGCTTGATTGTTGATGTTGTGATTGTTTTTGATCATATTAATGATAGAATTGTTGATTTAAACATTTACATTAATCATTTGTATTTATATACAAGAGTTGTTTTAAGAATGTGATTTTCCCGCAAGGCTGATACAACTCCACTCACATGAATTCACTGCGTTAGGGCGACATACTAACCATCAACTGGGACATCAACTAGAGTATCATCGCACAGTTCTTCGAACCTCGGCAGATCATTCGTCTCCATTGGGCAGTGTTTCAACAGTGAAACCGAAGCCGTACTTGATTGCTGCCATCATTGACCAGCATTTCGACATTGTTTGGATTTGTTCAGTAACAGTGTATATACCCCTATAGCATCTTATAGCCGATTAGTTTCCCCATGGCTATTGTTGGATATGCAATAGGTACCACAAATTATGGACAACCCCACTTCACCGTTGTCAAGAGCCACCTTGTGAGATGTAATGGGTGGCATCCACCATGATTCAGCAATCAGCTATACAGTCGTGGTGGTTCAGAGTGGTTACTGATGGTCAAATGGTGAGTACTGTCGAGTGGGTGGAAGTCAGCGTGCCGGTTCTCGACAGCTGTTTGGACACTAATCTGATTGCAGAGAAGAAAATCGACTGCTGGGTTCATGATCGCTTAAACATTAGACTTGCTGCTCACCATGTTGCAGCAATGATGGTCGTGGAACATTGGTTGATTGGCCAATGGTAAGCTAACATTGCAATGGAGAATTCACCATGTTTACGTGGTTTCTTAGAGTATCCCAAAAACATATGATTATTTTCCATTGCTAGGTTAGTTTACTAGAGGGTAACCTAGTTGTTGATCAACTAAACCATTGTTGATTTTAAAAAAAGCAGCTGAATACATGGCCGGTTTTCCATTCAACCAGCATGGTGTACCAGTGGGTACCATAGTTGATCCCCTTTTGCCAGTGTCACCAGCTGACCAAAAGTAACAATGTTCTGTAATTAATTACTTCCGAGAACACATAGCATCATCTTACATTTCTAGTTGTTGCAATCACAAGGTGGAGGTAGCATTGACCACCATGAACTGACTGGTGACAATTTTTACCCATCATTTGCATTCATTTGTTTAATAACCACTTGGTTCTGATTATATCAATCATCATTTGGTGACTAGTTGTGAACAAACCATTGATATAGTTATCAAGTCATCATTTTGACATTCCACCATTTGTGTGCCAACTGAGGTTTGGTGCATGTTCGTTCCTTGGCTTCAGAAACGCTTTGACCCCGGGGGTCACTGACTAGTTCCGGAACCATGGTTCGACCAAGTGGTGGGGAAATCTCCAGTGACCTTAGTGGATGACGTCGTGACACCGGGAGAACAAGACTACTGCAAACATGGCTATGGGTCAACATTAATCAACCAAAAATGAGGGATCATGACCAACAACAATAAGGAAAACCATGGTTAATAGTAGGGGAACCAGGGGTACAGGGTTTTGACCCACTGTCATAGGGTGCTTTCAACACATGCACTTTGATCCATACATCAAGCGCGGCGTTGAATTTCAGCTGAGGGTTTTTCAGCTAGAACTAGAATGATGAGGATGATGGGTTGAAATTCCGGGTGTTTGAGTATCATAGGGGCCTCTCCACTGGAACCATCCAAATAACCTAAAGTGTCGAAACCACTGGCGTTCTCCTACGCCACATTGACAGTTGTTGAGTTTTCTGGTGATCAAAATGGTTGGCCGGTGTTTGAAAAAGCTACGTACCACGGTTTATGCTTGTTAATGGCCGCATAATGGTCGGTCTTTTTTTCATACACCACGATTTATGATTGGTTCTGGTTTAAAGACTTTCTGGGAGTACCAATCATTGAATGGTTTATCAATAATTAAATGGCTTCAGCGGTGCCAATGATTGGCTCATAGTTTACGATTGGTACATGGTGAATGAATTTCTGGGAGTTGGTGTACCAACACCTCCGTGGCTTCGGCGGCGCCACCAGGTTGGTTTGTGCATCATGCTGCTGGTCATCATTGAGGCACGACGGCGGGACGGCGTAGGGATTCTCCTTGCGCGGGGTACAGGGATGAAACGTGAGATGACCATGAGCACAAACCTGGGAACCATTGGTGGTGGCGTTTTTTCAGGGTCCCATATTCATTGAGGTATCGACGTTGTGGAACATGTTTTGCTGATGAGGGAAAGCATCATTGTGGTATGTACTTGGGACTGGTTTTGGCAGAAGATGAGTCGCAATCGCAAACCATTTCTTCATGTCAATCTGGCCGGTGGTTTCGATCTGGTTTTATTCTCACCAATGATTGGGTTGGTTGGTTGATTCACCCAAAAAATAGAAGAGTGAGATTTTTTCAACACTGAGCAGTTCATCAACCATTCTAACCCAATGAATTGTGCTACAAACCACAACCACTAACCAGCTACTACTCAGCATTTTATGTCGATTTGTTGCTTTTCGTCAAGTAGATTTGTTACGGCAGACTTGGTGCTGAGCTGCTTGGGGCTTCACCGGATCACCATGTTTAGGTGACAGTTGGATTGCGAGCAGGGTTATGATGATGATGATGATGATGATGATGATGATGATGATGATGATGATGATGATGATGAATATGATGATGATGATTATGATGATTATGATGATTATGATGATGATTATTATGATGATGATGATGATGATGGTGGTGACGAGTATTTTTATCATTATGAAGAAGACGACACATATCACATCATAATATTACTGTGACGGATGCTGACCACAATGAGGACACTATTCATAGAATCATTATGGGCCACCGCAGCAGACAAGTGTGGGTACCACTGTTGGTCACCATCAAGCACCATTAATCGTCATGAATTATCAAATTATATACACGAATTGATCACTACAGTAATATTTGTCGATTATCATTGATTACAGTAACCAATGATTATCATTAATTATCCACTAATCACCACTCATTAGTCATTAAGATATCCATCCACATACCATTACTCCATCATCATGCGGATGACCGTTCAATTAGCTGTTTAATCTTCCCCTGCTAGTCACTAACAAATGGTTGGTTGACTTTCGCATATGAAATTCAATATGATTTATGGCAGGGTGGCTCAACCACCAAGCAGTTCAGCACTTCAGCATCCTCCCATTCGTGGAGCCGCCAGATGTTCTTGAACGTCTATGTGATGCTCTTCAGCAATCCTTGGGTGGTTGGCACCGAGGTGGCTTTGTCCCCGGGACAGCTCCGCTCCTGGCTGAAAGAATGCTGAGATCAATGGTGGTGAGATCGTGGCTGATGCTTATGATGATCAATTCAATTGATATCAGCCAATATCATAAAATATCATCCACATGTCAACATATCAACCATTATATCAGCCATGATATCAACCATGATAATCAGCAATCATCAATATGGCTATTGTTTTCTTTATATTTGTTGATTATTATCCCTAAAAAAAAGTTGGTTGCTTAACATTGACCCACAACATCGAGATCTCTCACGGGTCACCAGCACTGCACTCCAACCTGCGGAGCCCACGTGTGGTGAATTCAACCCGCCGCACGTGAGTTCACCCCAACCCGCCACCAATCATCCGCTGCGCAGCTGGGTTGTGAGGGTCCGGGTGAGCGTCGTAGGGTGATACGCATTCATAGCCAGTAAATGAGTGAAGCTGTTCATTACATAACACGAAATGATTCATCTATTGACAGCATATTTATATGTTTGTGTTAATTAACAGCTGTCCTAGCCATCTATTATCTATTTAAATGTTTTGAAGCTGCAAATGATTTGAAGCAGCCCAAATGTCGTTTGGTTTATTCACACTGATGACGTCAAGCACTTTGTCCGCAAATATTGAGCACCGGCAGCCAGTACTAGCTTATTCCGATGGTTGTTAGTGGTTGGAGTCGTCATACTATTTTTCTATCTTCAGACGGTTCTGAGTGGCGCCATTCAGCTAGCATCAACCAAGCAATGGAGTAGTATAGGCAACTACGCCCGATTTTGTTGCTTCAATAGCTGGCTCCTGTTTTGGGCGGTCAGGAATGTCAATCACCAATAATCAACACCATCATTTCTGAATCAGTATTGTTAGGCATGCTATTCCCTACAGGCCTTCTTAATGCTGAACACTGTAAGGAATACCACGGCTAATTAGCTAATAACCACTGACAAGCTACTCCCCTTGTTCGTAGCGATGAAACATCATCAACTAGTACTAGCCATTGTATTCCTTCCTATCATTGTGCTTGTTGACTGCTTGTTAAACATCATGAAGCATGTGAAACATCATCATCAAGAATAATTCGCCATTACTAGCCATGCTCTTCCTCGTTAAGCATCATTCACCACGACTGCGTCAACGCTGTGATCCCGTCGCGTAGCGCAGTTCCACAGGCAGAGTCTCTGTGCATCGCCGCGGTTCGGGCCTCGGTGTCAGCAAATTTACAGCAGAATTATATAAGTGGCTTGATAGTTGATGATAGTTGCAGATAGCAGAAATAACTGGCTTCTATGCTCCAGAAACTTGTGTCGATTTTGACTGTTTTTGAGGGATTTGATAGATTAGTGCTGCAAAAAAGAATTAGCAGGGGATCTCAAGCCACCAAGACGGCAGTGACTGCTAATAAACACTCCTGGCTATTGCATAGTTGCTACAGCTTTGGCAAATCAAAGATTGTTGAGGAAAGTGTAGTAGATATTGTTTGTGTTTGGTACATCTGCAAACTCACACACACACATACATCAGCGTAAATTAACAAGCAATGACAGGCATCAATTATCAATGTATACATATTATATGTATAAATAGGACATTGTATCAGTGTATCTAAATGTACACAGTGGCAAAATACCAATTTGTTGAGAGGCGCACATTGTGCGCGTTCAAGCCTGGATCGATATAAGGAGCACTGACACCCAGCAATCTTCATCAAGGGATCCCGACCTCAAGTGAAGAAACATGGGAGTTTTGGATCTGTTTCTCCATAGGGCACCAATCAAAAGGTACCCATTTCAGTTTGATAGCATCTCAGTCCACCTGAAAGATGTTAGTAGAGACCTGATCTTGTAACTTAGATAACTGAGCACCTCTCATAAAATATAGTTCTTAGCGCTTGTTATAGAATACATATGAAATTATATGAATACACATATATATATATATATGATATTTAATTATATGAATACATATCATGAATCTACATATATATAGTTCACATGAGTTCCCCAGATCTCCAACACACATCATCGACCATGTGGCTCTCCACGTGGCGACTCGCCAGGCATGTTGCATGTCAATCATGCTGCTCTCGTGGAGCTCCCACATTTGTTACGCTGGAGCCGGGGGGCCTGGTCCTGGTGCCCCCCCCTGCCGTTGGAAGGGGAGCGGTGCCAGGAGCGGCCCCCAGGAGGCTTCGAACCAAGTGGTAGTACTTATGGACAGAACCAAACGGATCAAGCTTAACCATGATTAACAATCTATCTATCTATCTACATACCTATCTATCTGTATGTTTATAAATATATATATATATTTATATATTTCAACCATGAAACCATCCATGAAACCAGATAAATGCAGTCTGGGTTGAGTCCATTTTCATCACAAACGCTTCGCAAGTCTGCCAACTACCAAACCTGAACATGAACATTGCAGCAACGCATGGCCGACGACATGTTGGAGCTATTATCATGCAAGCGATCAACACAGCAACCGACCCAACCAACCCAACCCAAGCTACCAGCCTTTCTGTACCTCATGTTTTGCGCGCGGCAGATGCTCTTGATCAAAGACGCCTCGCGCGCGAGACCCAGTTGATGCTTTGGGGCGGGATCTGGTGTAGAATTGCCAAGAGGCTATGTGTCAATATTAACCATCAATAATGGTAGACAATAGCCAACTACCTACTGGGAAAACAGCCTGGTTAATGATGGGGAACCAGGGGTACGGGGTTTTGACCTAGTACCAAGAGAAGCACTGTACTGTTGATGGTGTTGTTTGTTTCTGCGTACGCAGGTTTCTCTATGTTTCTATTAGTTGCTTAAGCACAACATGATACATTTCAGAGCACAGTATCCGATGAAGCATTGGGATTCTGCCATGCTAGATAGGTAACTTGCCAGTTTGGGAAGTCGCTTGTAAAGCATGTCAATTAAATCAAGACAATTTGAAAACAATCATTCTAGGTCAGTTGTCAATTGACTAAGATGTCAAATTCCAGGTCAAACATTCAATTCCAATCCAGGAATTAGACTAAGTGTTGATCAATTCCATGTGCTTTGACCACCAAGTGACAGACATTCACTGACTTCTACCAGCTTTGCTCCCCAATGAGGGCTCAACATATTTTTCTGGATAGCTACGTACGGCTATTTGAAACGACCGTTGGTCGGTGGTTTGGCACATGTTGGTTGGATAACCAGCAAGATTTAGCGGTTTCTCGAAATAGTGTAGCCATGGGCCATGGGTAGCCCTAAATCATCCATTATGAACCATTGACAGTAATCAAGGAACCATTTTGGGGTCCCCTTTGGCTTGAGAAACCACCATTTGGTCAATATGTCTTAGAAAAGCTTATGTATATCATTCCTTGGGGGTCTTTCTGGCTGTAATTGGTACCCTTGGGAACCCTAGAATTCTCCCATGAAACATTGTGGATCATCCACTCGCCAAATCTATTTCCATAACCAGCAGATGACCATCCGCTACTGCAAGCCGCCTGCCCTTGGGCTGATGGACGACTTGCGCGCGGACCAGCGGCGCCACCTCAAAGAGTTGTGGTCGACCGGTTTGGTGAAGAACTGTTCGACCCAAGCCCGGCAATCTATCACTTTAGTGTGGATAAAGATTTTTTGTTGGATATTTGCTTCCAACTCAACCTCATTTCTGCACTTTTAGTTTGTAATTTTGCTTCAATATATCTACTCGACCATAAGCTGATAGGTGATTGAGTCGGTATTTAGTTATAGATTTTAGTTGGTCAGTTGCTTAGAAAACTATATGCTGGTATATAACTTTAGCCAACTAATTAGCTCAAAGTCCGAAAAGCACCAGGGTTCGCACTGAGGACCGGATAGCTTTCTGATCTTTCGGTCCCTCTTTTGGTTGGCGCGGATCAATGCCAGGCAGATCGCTGGAATCGCACAGAAAATGTGTTATCAGTACGAAAGGCTGGTGAATATTATGGTTAATAGCTACGTGGTTCACGATGGTTGAGATTGGAATATGATCACTATTGATGGTTACTCATTGCTGTTGTTTTGCAGTTGGTCTACTGGTGATGCTGTTCGTTGATTAACTATTGTGTGGCTCCCATTACTACTTCAGCAAATAGACTAATGTTTATTGAAGCCACAATGAAAAATCATCAGTGTTGATGCTCTCCTTGGTTGGTAACGTGCTATTGGTTGAAAATTGATGCAATTGAGCCATGGTTCACCCATAACATGTGTGGTTGTACCATGGGCCTCCAGATCACCATCATTTTTGCAGGTTACAATCCATATTTTGGAGGCTAAAACCTATCTTTTACCTATCTTTTTTATGGCTTTGGAGGCCCATTGGTTCCAGTTGGTTCCAGGTAAATGCTTCGATCTTGGGATGTAGAGCCTCTCCGGAATTCAACCCCTGGCCAGCCTCAGGAAACTTGCAGTCATTTTGATAGGTTTCATAGGAATAAGCTAGCCAGTGACGATCTTCTATGACCCATTCAACTCATAGCAAACATGATGAATCATGAATTGACCATTACTATCATATATCCTGAATCAGCCAATAACATGTTTTCATATGAGCAAGCAAGCTCGTGATGCTTTAGCGGAGGGCAATCATTATGAATGCCCACCCGTCATGATTGTACAGTCAAGATACGTGTCAAGACGAAGCATTTCACCAACGCATCAAGTGTCGATTGACAAGATTGCATGTAAATATATGTTACTGTATGATATTGTGTATGTATGCACACATGTGTGCGTGTGAGTGGATATTATATATATATATATATCGGTCCTGCAAATACAATGCAATATGCATTTATATACATGTACAACTACTGACACATGCATTTTTATACCTGCTTATACTCCTGGCATAGTTTAGCTATACATATGCACGAAGCAACTCAAATAAGTTAAATATGACGTGATGCAATGTAGTGCAGCGTTATGTAGTTTTGTGAAATCTCATGTGTTCGTGATGTTCATCGTATTTATGTGCTGTACAGCTTGCTTTTTTGGTAACGCCTAAAGTACTACGCCATCTATCTCTAGTTCAACCCGGCACAAGCCAGCACGGCTTGTTATAGATGTATCAAGTCACCACAGGTGCTTCATGTTGGATTGGTTGTTATCCCTGTGTGAGTCCTGATTGCAAAGCAGCTGGTACCCCAAACTACCAAATAGATTGTGTGGTTTTCTTTGGGAGGAACGAGTCACAACAGTCACGACAAAGTAATTAATAAGCATACCGAACCATGCCTACTATGCTGCAGCATAGCAACGGAACATTTGCCATTTGCCAGCATGCGTTCCCTATTGAAGGTTTGCTGTCTTGCCAAAAGGTATATAGGTGTTATGAACTGTTATGACAGATCAAAACAACAGTTCTCAACCAGTTTTAAGCATGAGTGCTGATCAGCCAAGCATGGCCGCTATAGAACCATTATCAACGAACCATTTTCAACAGTACCAACCATCATTCACCACTGTCAACCATGATGAACCATGAATTGGCCATCCTACATCATCAACTAGTCATGAATGACTATTATGATCAACCCCATTGGGCAAAACAAGCTATTAACCATTTATCCACCATGAATTTACCATCCATTACCCAGCTATTATGTTGCCATTTTTGACCATCAATCACCTACCTCTTGGGCATTTGTCCCCATGTAAAAGACATAAATTGATCATCAAGTAATCTCTATTGATCATTCTCAGCCACTGGGTTCGCGTCAGGCAGTGTCGTCACCATCGATCGGTTCACCATCAACCATCGAGAAAGCCACCAACCTCCTATCAATCAACCACATTCATTTGTTGCCATCAGTACCCATCCATTCAACATCCACTGCCCATCCACTGCCCATCCATTCACCAATGCACTAAGCATGCCGCCCCCCATCACCGGCACCAGGACGCTGATGCCGGATGGATCCATGTGTTGTTTGAGGCCACGGGGCGCTTCGTGGCGTGTGGTCTGCCATGGGGATCCATGGTTGGTGATGGGGATCCACAGCAGCTCGGAGTCGACAACGGTTTGTTCACGATTGGTTAGTGACGATGGTTCAGTGATGGTGAATGATAGCTGCCTAATGATCAAGAATAGTTGATGATGGTGGATTGATTGAATGAATGAATGAATTAATGATTCATTGATTGATTGATCGATTGATTGAATGAATGATTGATTCATTCGTTGATTCATTCATTGATTGATGGTTCGCTGATAGTTTGTGGTTCGTGGTTGGCTGATGGTTGGAGAATCCTGCCGCTGATGGCTGATAGCAAGTCATCATAGGGGATAGTCATGGTTCTGGCTTCACTCGTGGCCATTCGAAGGCGTTCCATGTTGCCTGTTGGTCGTGTTTGGGGGTAGATGGGGATAACCACTCTGAACTCAGCAACCGGAGGGGTGAAGTATGGTCACCGAACTTGGCAATGGACAAACTCCAATATTTTGCAGGTGATTTTCCAGCTATTTCCTCGAAAAACATGTGATCTTCTAGCGATTCCTTGAAATGGTGATTTTAATTGCCAGGTTGGTTCACCAAAGGGTAATACTGATAAATTGACAATGCTTTGGCGGGGTCTTCCTGGCGTATCCTTGTCAACAAAAACAAGCTATTCTCGTTGCATCTCGTTGGGGTGCTTCCAAGGGTATGCCATTTGTCAAGAAGCGGCCGGCGCAAGTGTATCTATGCTGCTTTTGCTTTCTTGCTTGCAGAATTCGGTACTGGTTGCTATGCTCTTATGCACCAATGTTCACAATGATTGTTTGTGTGACTTTTTGGGCATCATGGTTCATCAGGGTGCATGGCTTAGATATTCTCAAAACAGGGTTTCTTTCCACAATGGCAGTAATGTAGACATCATTTCGGAAAGGGTTTTCTTAGCCGGGTGACGAAGGGTTCGCTTTGCTGGGTTCTCATGTCAAGCTTGCAGAAGGTGCGGGATTTCTCTCTGTAGTGAGGTGCTACTGTAGAAGGATCCGAGGGTTCCATGCCCAAGGCCCTGGTTGCGGAAGGGTCCCGGATCTTCCGGTGCCAAGGTACAGAGGGTGCTCCCAGGGGAAATTTTGGCGGAGAAACGTGGTTTCTGTGCACCTGGTGAGGTTCCCGAGGTTCGGAAGGGTCCCAGGGCAGATTTACGTCAGGTTGCGAAGGTTCTTTTCAGCGTCCATGCGGGTTCGCTCGGGTGCTGCAGCATCTAGGTTGTGTCCTGCCGGGTTTCCCTGCAGCATCGTCCGGTTCCGGTGTAGCATCCACATCTGATTCCGGAAGGTTCTTTGCAGCATCCAGGTTTTTTTTACATATACATGTGTATTGGAAACAAAAAACTGATTGGGTTCAATGCAAGAGATGTTTCAGTTTGGGACTGACAGTTGCAAGATGCAAGAAGGGTCGTAGATGGGTCATGTGCAATGTTGAGACACAGGCACCATGGAAGACTATTTCTTTTCCTGCAGAATGGGATGGTGCAATCGCACGCAAACAGTACCACTGTAGCAAATAAAGTCAACCATCAATGCATCCGAAAGGACTGATATGGTCTTCACACAAGCTGCCAATAGAAACTGTCTTTGAGGATTACGTTTGAGCTTGTCTTTTATGACAGTACGAACTCAGCTGTTAGTGTTAGTACACTGTGAGAGTCGTTGAATTAGCTGCGGGCGCGAATGCAGACTGAATGATTCCTGAGTCACGTGCTTCTTGCCGAAGAAGCAAGTTCTGCACATTGGTAGCGTGTGACATGCATATGTTCAGATCTATATATGTAATTTTAATGAAAATAGGTACCGATGCTTCCAGCTGATTCGCAGGCCAGGCCATGTCCTGTCGAAGATCCTGGATCCAATTGTACCACAGCCAGCAGCAGTGGGATGTTGATGATTCAAATGAGGTCATTAGATGATCATCATGATGTTTTCGATGATGATGATGATGATGATGATGATGATGATGATGATGATGACAGAGATGATGTTGATTCTAATTGGAAGGGTTCACATTAATTATTCATTATTGATTAATCCTGGTTTGATGGTTGATGGATAACGGTAAATTGATGAACATCATGATGGTGTTGATGATTATGATGATGATGATGATGATGATGATGATGATGATGATGATGATGATGATGATGATGATGATGATGATGACGATGACGATGATGATGATGATGATGATGATGATGATGATGATGATGATGATGATGATGATGATGATGACCACAATGAATTTTGTTTTCCATGATCGCTGTTGATGCTGCTATTCTGAACATGTTATGAGGAGAAACGAGGACAACAAAAGCAGAAGGAGTGGCAAAGTCATTTTTTGTAAATCTTGTTGATTCCGCTGTTGCTGCTGATGTATAAAGGGGACAATGTTGCATACACATCCAGGTCAAGATGGGAAAATCATCAAAGAAACCCACCCAATTAAAGGAGAACAGGTTGCAAAGTCATTTGACATCAGGGGTGATAACGTATCTGAGTATGTGCATGATTGTCACCCTCAAGACCATCCAGATGAAGGAGTGGAACAACCTTTGCCGTGCGGTCTAGCCAATATTGACCATGAACATCAGCTCTTGAGCATCAGCAACCAGCTATTCCAGTAACCATCAATGGCCTTTCTATTCCCCGTGTTTGGAGATTCCGTACACTAACCAACGCTTAACCATTGATTGACCAGTCACAAAATAACTATCCATTTGTTGCGTTTTATTGTCGCAGGGCATGGCACACATGGCGCTCCGAGGTGCAGTTGTTCATCTACGGATCCCTGGACATTTTGCCCGTGCTGGTCGGGCGACTGCGTCTTCGCATCACGCCGTTGCTGCCATGCGTCATGACACCCCTGGAGTCGTCATGGCTATGCCACCAGCTGTAGGTATCAGTCGTGCTATAGCAGAAACATAGCCCCACAGGTCCATGATGGCCAGACTTCAGTGTCTATCTCAACAGACCACCGCCTTTGGTAAGAAACCCGTGGTTTGGGATACTTGGCTACCAAAGAGGGTGCACCATGATCAACCATTACGGACACATTGACCATTTTGTTTAACCACCGATCAACCACCTTTTCAACCACGTCGGTCATGCATTAACCACCATCAACCATCATATTCGGCATTATTAACCATCACACGTCATATTTAAGCACCTTAACCAACCGTTGAGGACCCAGTAAGGACCCCTTAACCACCAATCATTCACCAATCATTAGTTAAGCACCAATCATTCACCAATCATTAGTTAACCACCAATCATTCACCAATCATTAGTTAACCACCAATCATTAGTTAACCATCATTAACCACCTTACAAACCCACCATTCACCAACCATTCACCAATCCTTCCCCAACCATTCACCAACCATTCATCACCTCCAGGTGGCTTTGGCAACTGGAGACGCTTCGAAGTGGCTGGTAGGGTTCTGAATGGACCCGGATGGGGTTGAGGGGTGATGGGAGGCGGACATTTGGGTCAGTATAATAACCCTGTGCTTTCCGTTTTGGTTGACGGGAACGCCCGGAGAGGGAAATAGAGCTAGGAGCCGAAAAAACGATAAACGGAAAAAAAAACGATAACAATACATACATGTCAAATAGATAGATAGACACATGTACTCAGATGATGGCATTGGGACTGATTGTGACGAGCCATTTGGGCACAGACACGCAGCTTCTTATTCTTTTGCTGGAAGTCGGATTCACCCAGAAAAATCCTTCCAGACATAGAGGTCCTGAACGATAACAAAACGATAACAAAAACGATAACAAATCGAACAAAATCCTCCTCCAATAGGCAGCTGACCATTTCTGGCCTTCATCCTTTCATGTTTTCAACCACCCGTAGCTATGTTCCATGTCTCAGTCTCTGCCTGCGAAAACCTCCTTGCAGCAACTAATCCTGAAAGATGCTGAAGTGGGCCCTGCTGTAATTGCAAAAATCTCCTCGCTCTGGCTCGGAGGCTTCTTTGCACTGCAGCCTTTTTCCAACTAAATTGACATGTGATATATTGATTGGCTGAGAAGCTGACACTTCACAAACCCTGTCATTGTCCAGCATCTCCTGGCATGCATAAAAGACTCCGTTTTCTTTCAAACTCCCATTTGTCTGCCTGCCTTATCATTGGTTTCTAGTGCCAACCCCTATAGCCACAATAGACAAGCAAACATGTTGGTAATGTTGAAAGGCTAAAACCTGAAAAAAACGACAAAAGGAAAAAAAAACGATAGCATGATTTGGCGAATAAGAAAAAGACACGGGGTTTTTATACAACCCCATTTGACCCATATGGCGAGTTGGGTCAAGCAGTTAACCAACCAACCAACTGGGTTAATGATTAATGGTTAATGGTTAATGGTAGGGGATGATAACTAGCAATTATAGGGGATATATGCCAACAATATGGTGAGTTGGGTCAATGTTAATAAACCAACCAATGGGGGGTAATGACCACCAATAATAGAGAAAACAATGGTTAGTGATAGGGGAACCAGGGGTACAGGGTGAACTGACCCACAATCATATGGAAAGACTTACGGAACACCTGTGGAAAATCAAGGAAAACCACCAACCAGAACTGAAATCACTATAATTATTGGCTAGCTCTGGGGATACTGTACTTAGTTGGCATTGAAAGGTTAGTATTGATTGGTAATTACCAGATATAGCCAATAATTATAATGACACTGCAGTACTATACGACTATGCAACTAAAAACCAATTACTACTATACTGCGTTGATTAACTGCTATCCAATAACTATACTGATGATATTAGTATACCAATGCCAATGGAGCACATGAATTTACTACTTTACTATACCAGTTTAAATTGCATGAGTACCATACGATACCATAAGTATAGTCATGTTATACTATATGCTCTGGTATTATTTTGCATGATTATATATACATATATTCATTATTTTACTAATATCAAGAACATAGTGAATATTTTATTTACTATACCAATAGTTTGGTATTCTACTCGGGTTTTAAGCTATACCCATAATTGTTATTGATAGACTATCCTGTACTACTATTTGTTGATATCCAATAATCATAGTGATACTACAAACCCTATCATATGGATATCCAACAATTATATCACCAGACTAGCTATACTATGCTTATTGGATATCATTGCTCTACTACCAAGAATACTACTGTTAGCTGGATAGCCATACTATACCAAGAATATGCTTACTGGAAATCATTGAAATCATTTGTGTTAGCTATACTATACTTACTGGATAGCCATACTACTCTTGCTCACACATCAAAATGTGATGCGTAACCCTGGAGCAGCTCCTGCCTTCCGACCGCCAGACCTGCGTGGCCTGGGTCTCCTTCTCTCAGATGGCCAGCTTTTGGCTACTGGCGCGGCACCTCAGCGACCGAGATCCCGGTGGAGGTCGAGACAGCGCGGCCCACGTCGTGCTCCGAGCCCGGCACTGGGGGCACAGCCATGCAATATACACACATCTGATGCGAACAGATGTACAGGAATACATGCGTAGTTATCCATAATTATCGGATATGGCAGTATCTTTTGTCAGTGTGATGGTTGTTTCTTGGCTATCTCTTTGTTCTTGGAATGTCATTCATCAGCCATTCTTGATAAACGTAGCGGGTGTGGGTGGCACAATGACTTGCAGGCTCAACCGTTGTCTGGCAAAGAAGACACCTGCTCTGACATTGCCTCAATTTCTGGCTCCAGGAACGAATTGTTGACACAGGTCAGCAAAAAAAAACATTTGCCGCTACAAAGCACTTTTTGCTAGCAACCGTGATTGTCATCGACAGAAACAGTCCAACCATGATCACCTCATGTAACTTGAATCCTGTCGATTGCGACTTTCCACAACCAGACTGTGATCCATCGCCATACCGCCGTCTCCATGGCTATGACAAGGGTGACGAAGGCTATCAAGCTGATGAAGGCTTCAGCGAAGAAAATCGCGGAGATTTGGGACACGTGCCTCGCCTGACACGGTCGTCATGGCTTCGCTAGCTCGTAGCTTGACGCCCTTTGTTTTCCAGCTCCCTGCGTCCAAATCCATCCTACCATTGTTGATGTTTGCTGTTGCTGTTTCTTGTTGCTGTTGGTGCATCTTGTTGCTGTTGCTGGAGGCGTGGTTGAATGTTGTTGTTGGCAGTGTTGGTGTTCTGGGTGGTGCTGGTGGTGGTGGGGGTGTTGGTTTAATGTAGGACGGAGCTTGGAAGGGAAACTGTAAACCATGAACTCTGAGCCAACCCAGGAATAGACAGAGATGGTCACATCAATATACATCAATATCCCGGAGCTTGGAAAGGAAACTGTGAACCATGAACTCTGAGCATAGTCGGGCTGCCGACCAGCCAGAAAGCCAGCATTCATGAAGCATCCATTTAATTGTTCGGACAGAGATCGTCACATCAATATCATCAATAGAATCAATAATTATGACATATGGACAATAGTGGTGTATCAGGGGGACCTTTATATTTTTCAAGGCTTCGGTATTCATCTTGAGAGTGGGTCGCCGGGATTCCTACGATAAGACGGACCACAGGACCAGCCATCACAATGGCCAGAAAACAACAACTGCATGGTTTTGTCCAGAAGTGTGGCTGTGCCAGCCCTCATTCAAATGATTATGTATAGTTGGGAAACAACAACCCCAACAACAACAATGAAATGCCAGAAGAAATGAGTCCTCAACTCATAGACAGAACCAACAATATTGGTTCAACTGCGAAAGCAAAGGGCATGATCCTTGGACGCAAGTGAGATCAGTCCGAGTTGCGCGTGAACAATAATGGTTCAACAACTACCAAACACATGATGAAGCCACTGGACCAGATTTTTCGGCAGCTAACCACTGAATTTATAAGAGATGGATGAGTCCCATATGGCAAGGCGAAACGGATAAACTACCAACCACATGATGAAGCCACTGGACCAGATTTTTCGGCAGCTAACCACTGAATTTATAAGAGATGGATGAGTCCCATATGGCAAGGCGAAACGGATACCGTCCACCGGCTGCTGAAGCAACTGAACTCTTGCCTGGATCTGGCTTGAACTTTCGGATTCAGCGCCTGGTGACAGCCATGGTAGCCCCCAAAAAATGGTGGAACAACCTATGATTTTATGATAATTAACGACAGTGAATCATGGTCAATGGTGCTTGAGGATGGTTCCAACATATGGTTAGAACAAGGGTTTCCAACGTAGATCCCAAGCCAGTGACCGCCGAGTATGGCGAAAAACTCTGAAGAACCCCCTCGCCTTGGGGCATTGCCTCGCCACCCGGGGGATAGCCCCCACTGGGTCCCCCGACTTCCCCGGGACGCCGTCGCCGCAGTCCTTGGTTCCTGGGCGTCGTTTTGTGCAGCTGTGGCAGCTTGGGACTTCTGCGCTGCTTGGCTCGGCAGCCTGCAGCTGGGGAGTCAGGACTGATGGTTGGAACATATTTCTGGGCTATGTACAACTTCTGAGTTTTGAAAGGTCATCAGGACTGAGAATGCTTGTGAATTCATTGTGAATGATCGTTTATGCTTGTTAATTGATGGCGAATTGATGGTAAGACAAATAGGTAATGCATGGCAATGCTGGTTTATAATGATGAGTTGAATGGTTGAAATGGTTGATGATGCTTGATACTAATCCACTACTGCTGCTTTCCAGACCTGCCTTGTACCAGCTGGGGGGTAGCTTTGGCGAAAGAATTTGCCCAAGCGTTGGGATGCTTGGGTCACCCGCGGCGTTTCCAAAGTGATCCCGGGATCAAACAAGGCCTCGTTGGAGGGTCAATCTCAAGCGATCTTAGAACATTGATGGTTTGTTTTGCATTTCCAAGCTACCATGATCATTTTTGTTTGGTTAAGGGTGATCCCATTTCATGAATATATGCAGATATTGCTCTTCCCTAAATTGATCTTGATGCTGCGACTGAAAGTTGCTTGTAGACATGACACATTAACGACATTGACAAAAATGTGGACAAAACACATGGACAATGGAGGATCCTTTCGCACCACAAAAGAATGCGTTTTGGACATCAACAACCGTCATACTGCTTAAGCTACCTGAAATCGATATGGACCGCCAGTGAAGCAGCATCATTCACAGCTTTGCAGGGGCCTTGCGCTTTAATGAAAGTATAGCTGGCTGGTGGTTGGGAGGGAGCTAGGGAGCCGCGGGTATTCCTATAGCCCTCGAAAGCGGGAGCCACTTGGAGTTTCCATGAGTGCCCCAACATGCCCCAACGAAACGACAGAGAAATCAAGGGCAGCACTAAATCAGGTTTTGCTGTGTCTCAGGCTGTTGCTAATCAACATCCACCGGCGGACAACGGTAGCGCGGTGTCCCTGCCACTGAGGACAAATAATAAAACTACTGATGATGATCAACATCGAAGTCAGGAACCTCAGGGACCTCAAAAGCGGCGGAAGTTCAGGTAGATTTCTCAAGCCATCATAGGTGACCACAGAAAATGGTTGCATTATATTGGTTAATTAATAATGACTATTACCACTTAGCATGGGGATTACAAGCAAGCTGTAGGGAATATGCCAACTATAATGGTTGCTTTATTACTATGAATGGTTTATAGACTCGATGATAAGTGGTGGCACCCCTATTTTGAGAAGCAGCTGTATGGCAACAGAAATTGAGCAACACACACAGTAGCGGTGAATGACAGGTAGTGTAAGAGACTGGTTCATCCAGGTTGATACTGGTCAATTGACGAACAGGTCACTGATAGTTGTGAGTTGTTACTGCATCATGAGGGTGAAACCAGAAATCATGAGTGGGGTGATTTAGGTGATACTCCCACCGTCACTGCAGGTACCACCCAACAGGCACGGCATTTGAAGGTCTATCCATTCAATTAAGTGGGTTGAGAGTTGGTAGCATGGCTTGATTAGCATGGGTTGATTAGCCACGCTGATTGTTAACCATCACAATTGCTTCACAAGCGTCATGATGATGGTCATTGTTGGTGATGGTCGTTAACAACCAGCATTCATGATACAAGTATTTTGGTATATGCATGATTTAAGACATTACCGACAATTGTGCTTATTGTTGGCTGATGAAGCGGTTCAGGATCAATTTGATGAACGGCAATTAGTGCTCAATAGAAGCTGCGTGTTAGACAAAATTCAGAACCCGCCATGAGTGACCATTACCAGCTTGCATCATACATTGCATCCAACCCGACCACTATGATCTTTGAATTGTGAATTTGCATCCCGTTTCTGTCATGAAAATTGTTAATTAGCCATGATCGACCTAATCATGAACCGCGGTTGACCAATCTCAACTGGGTTTGTCTTCATGCGTTTCTCTACCACTTTCCAGATCTAATTGCCCAGCTTTCAACACTGGGTTGTCATGATCTAGCAATGCCTACGCATCAAGCGATGACTTGTGGTTGATATGGTCTTATGATGGTTATTTACAAGAATCGTAGTAGTCCACTTTTCGGGTGGAGACTGGCAAGTGTCACCTGTTCAATTCAATACTCGTATGATGTTTCGTTCAGCTGCAGAAGTTGCCGGTATGTGAGATCGCAAATGAATGCCGGACAGACAAAATAATACGGCCCTGGGTCAATATTAACCAACCAATAATGGTGGTTTATAACCACCAAGAATAAAGCAAATAATGGTTAGAAAGGATTGTGATCTGCTGTGCTTTGCTTTTCGGATCTTTTCGATCTTTTCACTGTGGAGCAGAAACTTGTGTGACCCGTGTGCGCGGGTGAGCCGCTGCTAGGTCTATGTCTGCCTGTACATGATTTGGGGAGGAGCTGCTGGGTGGCTACACAATGGGCTGGTTAAGATCCAGTTGGAAATTGGATGCCTCTGGATGTAGGGTTTCAGGCTGGGAAGTCCAACGAGATGCGAACAGACATTAAGTCATGATTGGTTTTTGACGGAGCTAGCTAATTGCGATTGAATGTAGTTGCAGAGAAATACACTCACACTTGTCTTGATGATGACATAGACCCCCCAAATCAAAGTCGATGATATGATCAGATTCACTTCCAATATACTCAATCAACCACATTTGGAAACTGCTGTATACTTTCCTTCAACCCCGAATCGAACGAAACCACAGCCGATTTCATGGTGTCATGATAGGGCGCCCAGTCATACACCTCCGAATGGCAAAGTGTGTCATCGGCCCAATATGTTCATGCTGTTTACAAACAGACACAATAGAGGTTGGGTGACTGGTTGGTTGCTTAGTTCTTCGGTTCTTGCTTGGTCGGTTGGTTTGAATGTCGTCTGCACGTCACACTATTATCATACTATCCCTGACATGGTGAACAGCTACTGGCTAGGTGATTAAATGCATTGAATACAAGAAGCAGAATCTCGTCATTGGTTTCAATCGTTTTGAATCCATCTTCTGCATGGAATGCATTGGAATGATTGTTCACTTTGCATATTTTGTTGAAGCGCTTCAACCTTTGACGATGTATTGTTTTTTGTTTTTGTGAATAAGTGAATTTGTATCCAAGCAACAAGCAAAGCCAGGACTACCAGCTGTGCCGTGTCAAGAACCTTGACCCAGATCCATGACAAAGATCATGGAGTGTATAATTCCATTGTGATGAATTTCTTGAGTTGCCGTAATGACTTGCGTGGGGGTATGCCCGCACTTGCAGAAGCGTTTCAGCATGTTAAGGTGGGCATCGAAAACGCCACGCACAGAAACATAGGAAAAACGGACATTCTACATGATTCTGTCTTCGCCCTATTGATGCCTAACTATAGTCAATTATGTTTTGGCAAGTCTCAATGTACCCGAATGATTTCTAGAATTTCCCAAAATTGGCTCAAGTCACACAATGTGAGTCACACTTCTGCAAAATTCGCAGCGAAAATGCGTTTCAATGTGGGGAAATGGTTCCAACCTCAGCAAATCTCAAACTACCGATGTCATCCATGCAATTGGGGAAGCTCCATTGTCCAAAATCAAAGATTTCACACCATGATACTGGCGAATTTGGCTCCAGCCTCCAACTTCGTCAATTTCTCTTACCAAATTGGCTCGAGCCTCCGAACCCTCCAATTTTGCATGGCATCATTTAATTCCATTCACGCAATTGATAAAACAGGTTCCAATCTCCGACTTGCACGAAATCGGCTTCAATCTCCCAAGCCGCCGATTTTTTCCAAGAAATGTGCGAAATTAGAAATAATCCCCGATTTTGCCGCTTGGAGGAAATCGGCGAAATCGGAGATTATCTCTAATTTTGCCGTTTTGGTGCGTGCAATCGGTGAAATCGCGGAGACAAATTCCAAAAACGCTTCTTTACAACACGAAATCGGAGAAATCGGAGATAATCTCCGATTTCGCCGATTTGATATTTTTGGCATGCTGAAACGCTTATTTTAACCTTGTTTCTCCAAGCGAAACGCTTATTTTTTGGACGTTTCTCCAAGCGAAACGCTTATTCAGAACACGAAATCGGAGAAATCGGAGATTTTCTCCGATTTCGCCGATTTCGTTGTCTCAAGAAGCGTTTCACCGATTTCATCCACGAAATCGACGAAATTGGAGATAATCTCCGATTTCACCGATTTCCTTCCACGAAATCGGCGAAATAGGAGAAAATCTCCGATTTCGCCGATTTCATCTATGAAATCGGGCGAACTTGGAGAGACCAATTTTATCCACGAAAGCGGCGAAACTGGAAATTATCTCCCTGAAAAAAGTAAAATTGGGGATCACCAAGTTATATTCACAATGCTGAGGGGCCAAACATGAAGGTTGAAGCGAGCCGATGAATGAGAAGAGAAAATATGAGACGTCAGGCCCCAACCTGATTGGGCCCAGCCTGTCTCGAAGTGATCAATGCTTGGTCAAGCAAAGGTGAAGATTAGGTTAAGATTTCTGTAGAGTTGCAATGTTTGATTTTTTTGATGATTGATTGATTGCAAGAGAGAGTGGGTAACTCACCCATAAATTCATTTGACGAAACGGTTTTGGCATGTTCTATATCTGTTTCTGGCAAGATAGAAAGAGTGCATTCAAAACAAAAAAGTCCTCGGGAGAGAATGGTGAATTTTACCGCTGATCGTGCGTACATTTTCAAGTGCGGCTTTCATTTCAGGAATAGCTTGGAACGCTTATTTCATCCATTCCCTTCACAACCGTGAAAGTTATTAAGTTGCCGTGTCGTTTTCTGGACTCCGAATCCACCAATCGGACTCAATCTCTAAAATACACTGCTGTTTTGCACAAGACTAGATTTATACGACGACAAATTGAGCTTTCTATTCACTATCCTTAGTAAGTCATGGTTCCAGCCACCTATGGCAGCAGCTATTTGGAACATGGCGTCACAGCAGCACCTTTTTATTGGAGGACTCATGTTGATCGGCATTGAAACGCTGAAGAAGCTCATCGCCGACGAAGAATTTCACACCTTGCCGCAGGACGGTTGCGTGGAGGGCGCCGTTGAACCACCCTGTGGGGCGCTTCCGGGGGCGCTGGGGGCGGGGGCTGAGGCATGGCTGCCCAGTTCACCAAACTGAGGGTCCGACGAATGAGAGACGGAACAGAAACCACCCATTTGAGGGTGACATATCAGTATTTTTTGTTGGTCAACGTGCTATATTGCTGTGGGAATCTCCCACCATTTGCATCAACCATACTCTTAATGATGTATATGGGTTCCATACAGACGCACAGCCATGCAGCTGCTAGTTGATCAAGTATCACTTGGAGACCCGAAGTGGACGTGTCACCCACCATGGCTGAATCTTGTGCTGGGGATGTTGAGGGCGGGCATGATGCATGTCCATCAAATAAGAGTTCCCATCCCAGCCCAGCCCAAGTCGTCATGCCCATGTTTGATAGGAAGAGAGTACTTCTCATTACTTGGGGAGAAACTGATGCACCAGGGCTCCATGGGCAGGCAAAATGGTGGTCTTCATGTCATTCGAGGGAAGAAAGTGCATCATGAACCAGTGATGAAAAACTGAAGTGACCCCTGATCAATCATCAATCAATCATCAATCAATCATCAATCAATCATCAATCAATCATCAATCAATCCTCAATCAACCATCATTCCAAACGGCCCAGCAGTGATCTGCTTCAGCAATCCCCTGTTACGGGTGCTGATCTGCTTCAAAACTTCCTCCTGTCACTTCTGCAGGAGCTGATGCGAAAGTCCATGCAGATGGGCCGCTCGGCGCAGACCCATGGTGAATGGTGATACATGGGCTTCCACCCCAAAGTGCGTGTTGACGCCCTATTACATGGGCTATATATGGTGTTTTTTAATCGTTTAATAGTGAGTAGAAACCAACAATAGGGGACAATGGTTTTAATGGTGTTCAATGGTTTTAGTAGTGTTTAGAGTGGTAAATATTCGGGGACAATCACCAAGCATGATTAATGTTTAATCAGCTACTACATTGTAGTTTCTCAAGCCATGGGGTACCCCAACAAATGGTTGGTGTATTAATACACGATGTTTAATATGGGATGATTTGGGGGACGCCTATTTGAGAAATCACCATATGTAGTGTTACAATGGAAATAATCCTAGTATGTATGATGTTTTAATGGTTCTAGTTAATGCACATGTGTATATTGTATGTACATATAATATATATATATATATATATATGTCATTGTTAGAATGGTTGTAATGGTTGCTATGATGATCAGTGTTTTGAATGGTAAGAACTAGTATGGTTAATTAGGGTCCCCACGGGATTATTTGAATACTGGTTTATAACAGTGGGTGATGGTTAGTGATGATGCATCTGTATGAATTTGTCATGTTCCATGACTAGTCATGGTGATGATTGTTCGCCTGGTTGATGATCATGCTGATGATGAATTGAAAATCATGCTACTTAGAAATGCTTCACGGTGAACAGTAGTTCTGTCTCAATGGAGCTATTGATGGTCGTCAATCATGATTGATCATGGCAGTCTAGTGATTCATCGCAGACCGGAGAATGATAAGAAATGAAGTCACGGCGCAAGCTCCTATAGGGTCATGAATCATGAGGAGACCCTTTAATTTCCAGCAATGAGGATATCGTCACATCACTCCAAGAGGATAGCGAGCGCACTCAGCAATGCACATGCCGCAGCCATTTCCCAACCAATCAACCAATCAACCAACCATAAATGAAGCAAGAATTCTAGCTATAACCAATCACTCAACCAATCAACCAATCAATCAACCAGCCCTCCCAACTAACAATTACTTCGATCCAACCAATCAATCATCCAGTAAATGGATCTAACCCAAGCAACTATCCAACCAACCAATCATCCAGTAAATGGATCTAACCCAAGCAACTAACCAATCAACCAACGAACTGGCCAGTCCATTTACCAACAATTTGGTTCCACCATCTAACCATCTAACCATCCACTTCAACCAACCAACCAACCAACTAACCGACTATAACCAACCCATGGACCTCCCCCAGCGGCATCCCCGGCGTGCCATCTTTGGCCCCGCGAGGCCAGCGCCTAGGGCTCCTGGCCTACGACGTGGCGGCCACCCGCGACGAGGTGCGCTTGATCCTCAGCGGCGTCTCGCCGCTGCTGGCGGAGGTCATGTGCGCCTCCAGTGCCGTGGAGGCGCGGATGGGGGACGCACCCGTTGGGAGCCACCCGTGGGAGGTGAGATCGATTTGTTGGTTGAGTGATTTTGGATTTGTTTTTTTTTTTCGAGTCAATTGATTGTTTCTGGATGTTTTTTTTGATTATTGTTCTGGATTTTCGAGTCGACGTTTTTCGGAGGCATGTTGAGACGATGTGATTTGAGGAATAGTTGATGCAGATGAGATTTGGTGACTACAGATGTTAGGTGAATTGGTTTTAGCAAGCCGGTTGATGCTAATAGGATGAGTTGTGAAGCGGCAGTGACAATTCTGGTGGACACCAGCGGTCCTATGACGTGAGCCGTATCCACAAAAGCACCTGCAGCTGTGGCTATCTCAAGTCATAGAATGGCAGACCTGACTGTCCCCGCATCCACCTTCCATTTTGTGGAAGCTGTTGCGATTCTGGAAGACAGCTCAGATTTCTGAAGTACAAGTACAACAGCCAAAAGTGAAGTGGCAATGATTAGATGCCCCCACTGCTGTAATGAAAGGCCCATACTAAAACACACTACTGCTTCCCAAACAGCTGATGATTGGACGTCAAATATAGGGTTTTATGAAATACAGGTTTGCCTCAATTGTTTTTTCTTGCACTTGTCACCTTGGACCCCAGAACAGCAGTCGATAAACAAACAGCAATTCCGACAACACATCGCACACACCGTACTGGTGCATCGCTGATTTGGAGAGGTTTAAGGGATGATTCATAATGTTTCAAAGACAGCTATGTCCTGTGACGCATTTGCATCTTCAGTCAGCAAAGTTTCTGAAGGTGTGATTCAAAACTTGTTGGGCGGATGTTTCCAGCATCATATTGGGGCCAGAAGCAACCAGCCATTTCAACGGGAAATCCTGCCTTTGTCATCAATCATCAGGCATTGTCAGCCATCATTAAGTGGTTGGTAGGTCGTATTAGATGTTAAATCTTCAACCATACCTGGGGATGATTATCTAAGCAACTAAGATGTTTGTGGATTGTAACTACGGGTGAACCATTCTTAAATATCATCGACAAGGTATTTTTGCGTATGATATCCTATGATCAAGTATCAAGAATGATCAATAAAATGGTTTGCTAGTAGATATTATTGACCAAAAAAGTGCTAAAGGTCAAATACGCCGTATAAAGAAATTATATCATATTTCCAATGACAATAACTGTTAAGAATCATGTCACGGTGTCACCAACCAGTGAACCGTTCGCGCATTGCCTGTGATCAACGAAGGGTTTCAGCCCCGGGCAGTGGCTCTTGGTCGAACTCGCCGCAGGCGGTGTGCTGCGTGGCCAACGCGATTCAACGAAAACTGGGCTACATCTTGGAGGAAGAGGAAGACGTACCCGAAGAAGACAGGCCCGACACTTTGTATGACCGGCTGGTGGTTGGAAGGGACCGGTTGAGAGCCAGGGGTACCCTTATATCCCTTCAGCCCTACCCCAGAAATGAGCCAATTCAGAACCTCCCCAGAGAATCCGGTGTGGCCTGGCGTTGTCAGTGGAGGCAAAGATCCTCACCTCACTATCAAGGTGGTACACCCTGACTTGACCTTCACTGAAACCCAACCAACCAATATCAACCAATATCAAGCAATATCAACCAACATCAAGGTGTGTTTTCATAACCAACCAAACCAGCAGCACAAAGCTATATCAAGCGACATTGAGTTTGAGTAACGCTCCTGTACGGTGCTGGCTGGATGTCCGAACAGAGGCCTGTGCGCCAAAGTCCTTGCTGGTTGGCCCTTCAAGAAATACCATTTTATGGTGGGTTGGGGGTACCCCAGTCGGGGAGATACCCACATTTGAATAGGAAACATACATCTCCGCATTAACAATAATTCTCGGTAGGAATCATACCAATGTGATGATTAATACTCATGGTACTAACAATCATTGGGATTCATATCCGCTAGGAATGCTTAATGATTTGCAGAGTCATTGGTTCTACCCCCGGTTGCTTGTGAAAAAAGGCGAGTTGGTGCTGATGAAGTCCGACGGGCGCATGCATCACCAACAACGATCAACCATAATCAGCCATGATTATTAGATTATTAGTACCATTATTATCGACTATTAAGCATTGTTTACCCATTTACTACCCACCAGCATGCAGTTCCCTATGATTGTTACTACTCAACCAATAAAACCATGCTGAATCATCAGCAAATGACTAGTTACCATTATTTCAGCTCAATATCAAGCATCATTCAAGCATCATTCAACTATCATTCAAGCATCATTCAACTATCATTCAAGCACATTTCTCACTATTTATTCACTTTGGTCAACCATACTTCCACCATACTTCCCTTGTTGCATCCCTCCCTTGGCTTGCCGGTGGCGCCCGGTGGCAGCCGTAGGTTGGGTGCTGCCATGGGTTGGCTCCAGCGGCCTCAGCTGATGTTAGGCTACGAGGACGTGACGGAACCCAGGGTGGCTTGATCCATGGCGTTTCCATGGTTTCCATGGTTTCCATGGTTTCCATGGTTTCCAGTTTCCATGGTTGATGGTGGTTGATGGTGGCTAATGATGGCTAATGATGGTCGCGCACATTCGGTCTTCTGTCACTGTCACTCCCCAGCTGCTTGCAGGGAGGAAACAAAGTATAGGGATATGGAAGATGGGAGTGTGAAACAAAGAAAGCCATGATGGCTAATGATGGTTGTTTGATGGTTGATTGATGGTTGATTGATGGTTGATTGATGGTTGATCCATGGTTGATGGATTAATCTTCGATTAAGCAATTACTGTAGTAATTAGTGGGGATTATTGATAATAGTTCGAAATTAGTAGAGAATCCTGGGATTGCATGTAATTAAGTAATAGTGATTATTACCAATTAATGGTGATTAGTGATTAGTGATAGTGACTGGTAGCAGCTATGTACATTGCTAGCGACTACTGAATTAGTAGGAGTTCATGATCTAGTATTTTGTTCATTAATATGACAAATGGTTATTTAGACAGACCATGCATTATTTAGACCGTATAGATAGCCACGCTTGAATCAAACGTGTTAATCATTTTGAATAATGATCAACAATGCTATTACATCTTGCGAACTTGTTATCTTCAGGAGACGGTTTGCAGCTGTTTAAATTTTCAAGAGAGCAGGAGCATTTTTCATTATTTGCTTAATAGTGGGTGTCTTTTCAGTTTTAACTAGTATTGGGCATCGAGTAATTTGTAGAATATGTAGCAGGCTGACTGATTCATTAATATTGGGTAGTATTGACTCACTAGTTCATTTCAAAAAGCACTTATTGTTCACACACGGGTGTGGTAGTTAGGTAAAATTAATGGTCTTGACCTTGGGCAAAAATCATTTAGCATGGACATCATATGTGGTATTATGTTACGGTTAACTTTCAATATTAATGATGCACTAGTTAATAGTAAGGACTGCTCGTGAGCAACCATTCCCCAGTTGTTTTTGCAGTTCACTACTAGTAGTGTTGACATTGAGTATTGTGAATGGTGTTCGCCAATTATGCGCACAGACGCCGTGGTTTGCCCGGAGGGCAAATATTGATTCAACAATTAGCTGAGTCAGGGGGGTGTTGCCGCAATTTGTTTACTTACTCGTAAATGGTGATTACGCAACTAATCATTCATTGGTAGAACATTATCAACCACAACAAATCAGGGCGTTGAATTGCAAACATGGTCGCAGCAATTTCTCTATTCAATAGCCATTCTCATACCAAGATATTTGGGATAGACTCATAGACGATAAGCCATTTGACATGTCACCATCATTTGGTTAGTAAACCATTTATGTTCACGTAGATACACGTGTTCAAACAATGGCTAATCAACCTCAGTCGTGGTGCTCAATCATGGTGATTTATGGTAAATACTTTTTCAAAGCCACAGTTTTTAATAGCTCATACGTGGACAAGAAACAATAAACCATAGTGAGTAGTGGTTAGTAGTTGTACTAATGATGGGTATTTCTCCAACCATCACAATCCTGACTGGTAAAAAAGAATTCCAGATGCAATAGTCAACTATTTGATTTTTACGATCAAGGATACTTCACTCCACGTGGGTTTGCGAAATGATTAAGTAGTTTAAATGTAGTCTTGTAACATATGGCACCTGATGAAAATAGCATTAGTTTAGCGCTACCGTAGCAATTACCAGAAGAGGCCAATACCACTCATGATCAGGTAACGGCTATCGTAGGCTTTGCATGTAGGTACCGATTGCCGAGACGGCTTTTTGCAATGTGCCCAACAATTTATGGCCAGAAGTGGGCCAACGAGTGGCATGCTCAATGAATGCTGCGGTTGATGCAGGGTTTTCATACGCCTTGTTTATTGACCGATAGCTGATGTTCCGGATAATCGTTAGTCAAAATACTCAATCATAGCCAACCAGGATCAGTCACCATTCAATTTTGTCATCAATTGTTTTGTGAGTTGTTCATCAACCCTCAGGGACCATAGATATCAATCATGATGAAATATCAGCCACTATTCTCCACTAGTATCACTCATCAATGACTCGTCAACAATCATCAACAATCATTTCTCGATGCAGACGATTCTCAACCATCATGAAATGTCATCATCTCAACATCATCAACCCATCATCAACTCATCATCAACCTATCATTAACTCACTATTCATGAAACAATCACTTACTGTAACTGCCTCAACCCATCATCATGACACCGTCAACCAGCATCATGACCCATGGAATTCCTCGTCCCCGTTGCACGTGAACCGTGGCACAGGACCAGCTGCGCTGTTATGCACTGGCCCAGCAAGCCACTGTGGGCGATGCCCCGGATGCGAAGCGTTTCTTCCCCAGCGACACACAGAAGAGCTGGGAGACGTGCCGCGGCATGGCCAAGGTGCGGTGGTGATCGGTGCTGGAGACGTGGTTTGTGAGCTCGTGTGGTGGATCATACCTGCTTGAAAGCTGGTTTGGGTATGAAATTAGCTGATCATAGCTGATGAATAGTGTTTATCTATTTACTGATCATTTTTTATCTATCCTAGCTATCTCTATTATCTCTCTAGCTGGGGAATAGCGGGGTTGGTTTGAAATCCTAAAAAACTGATTGATTACAGCTGGGGAACAACTGGTTGATCATTGGCTGAAACCAGTGAATCAGTCCGTTTCAGTTCAGCTGCCTTTGAATGGACTCGGTGATCCTAGCGAAAAAGCTGGTGAATCACAGGGAATCATCAGCAGTTGAACACTGTATCCTCCCTGAGTTTCTTTAGCCAACTTGGAGAATCTCCTGGGATGTTGATGGCAACCTTTACGTTGCTGCGATGAAGCACGTGGACCAACCGTTGAAACCCCTTGTTTCCCAGGGTTTTCCTGACAAAATTGTGGATTTTCCAGCCCGCCATGTTAGTTCACCAGAGGGTACCGAAGCAACATGACCATTAACCATTGTTTTCCCTATAAAAAAATTTGGTAATTACCCCCATGATATTGGTTGGTTCATATTGATCCAGCTCGCCATATAGTTGGTATATATCCCCTATAATTGTTAGTTATCATCCCCTATTGTTATTAACCAGCTAAACCAGCTAGTCAATCATTGTCATGCCTGACTAGCTGGTTGATTGGTTATAATTCTTAGGCATTAACCAGCTACCATGAACCATTGTCATGCCTAACAGGGTAGCCATTCCAGATAGTCAACCATGGATAATTCTTGGTTATTAACCATTCCCCTAGTAACCATTATCATCCCCTATTGTTATTATTAACCATTCCGTAACCATTATCATGATATATATCCCCTATAATTGTTAGTTATCATCCCCTATTGTTATAACCATTCGATTGTTAGTCAACCACTGTCATGCCTATAGAATTCTTGGTCCCCAGCGAGTTGCAACCAGCTCAACCAGCTTCGCCAGGCCGAAGCTTCGGAGCGTTTAGTGCAGGAACTCGTGGAGAAAGATCCCAGCTTTCGCAAGGCGCGCAGCGCGGAAGCCGACATCGATGGAGCCGGCGGCGATGAGTGGCTATAGCTGGCTGTAACTGGCCCATAACTGACTATAACTGGCCTATAACTGGCCATAACTTCCATATAATGTTGGTTTCTGATTAGTATCTACCTATTTTCATCACTTTAGGGGGGGTTACACTAATCAGAAACCAACATTAATCTCCACAAAATCCTATGAATCTTTAGAATCCCACAGTGAAACGCTTAGTTAGTGGTCAGAAGCACCTGGGTTGATACGGGTGAATTCTTGAAGATCAATTGGTTATACAATGTGTCTCGCGTTTATTGAACTCAATCGATATTAGCCAAGTTAGATGATGAATGGGAGTACCCCCAGCTATCAGGAAACCACCAGTAGTTGTTCAACCATTGTCGTTGCGCATATGATCCACTATTCTTGACCACTGTATCTATCTAAGTAACGTATTCTTATCTCCTATTGTTGTCCTTTGATGGCAGCCACGCGTTTTTCAGATCCCATCAACCACCCACATGGGTGATGACTTTTGCACAATCAGCGCAGGTGTTGCCCTCCATGGCCCTTCCCGAATCACACGAATTGCCCGTGAACGACTTTACTCAGGTGGCGCGTGCCGGTGGGGCTGAAGAATGGGAGAAGAATGAACCAAGTAGTGCTTCGGCATGCTTACACTCCGGTAAACGAACCTGGTTGAGAATGGTTCATAATGGCTACCATACTGGATAATAGCGCATGGTTAATGATTGATAGTGGTTGAAGAATGGTTCATAATGATTGATGATGGTTCATAGTTCTTAGTAGTGGTTGATGGATAGTTAAATCAACGCGTGCTTTCAATAGCCGTTGACCGATAATGGTTCATTGGTGTGAATCGTGCGATAAATTGTCATAAAAAAGGTGATGATGGGTAGTTGAATGATGGATGAGGTTGAATGATGGTTGATGGAATCAGTAATAAATTGTGACTGAATTACGGCTGACAATGGTTTCTACGTTACATCCATTGCGCATAAGTCCTGCTGGAGATTGGTGACAGGTATAATTCATCCATGTTGCATATTAGCGATGATCATAGGTGATAAGCCATAGATTATGTTTCGACAATAATTCATAGTGGATAGAATAGATGATTATGTTTCTAATGGCCGATCATTCCAATCAACTATATATGCGACTTGTTTGCCAATGATGAACCTCTGTAATAGCTAAGCCAGACAGGATAATAGCCACAACCTAAAAGACTAGACCATATATACTACTGATATTTTGAACGCCGGGACCATTGGCTCACAACGGAAACGGTTTGAGCGATCCACAAGAGGGTCTATCCAACTAGATCCAGGCTGTTGAGGGGATGCTGTTTCTAGCAGTGAATCATTATTGATACAGGCTCTAGCACAGCATGTTTGCACACCTCATTGAATGGGTGATGCATGTTGATGTTTCCCGCGATCCAGCTGTGCACAAAGGTTCCCGAGTGTAATTCACTCACCCTTAGCAAATATGATCATATATGGCTATGGGTCAATATTAACCAACCAATGGGGGATAATCACCAACAAAACTATAAGGAAAACTAATGGTTGATGATTGGGGAACTAGGGGGACTAAGGGTGAACTGACCCACTCCCATGTTAACCATTATTTTCCAGCTGTTATTGTTGTTGTAAATCCCCCATGAACGTTGGTTGGTGAATAGTGACCCATGGCCATATATAGCTGGTATATCTCTATAGTTGCTAGTTGTTATTGCTAGTTGTTATCCCCTATTAATAACCATTAACCATTGGTTGGTTGGTTGGTTCTAACCAGTGAAGCATATCATCATCATACAACTCACCACCCAGCTCACCCAAAGAGGCGCCTCGCTGCGCTCGGCTCGTTCCTCGCAGGTCCTCTGCGAACTCGTGGAGTTTCGCTTGCCGTTGGACCTGGACGACCGCGCGGTCACTTTGAAACGTCGCGCTTTCTGGGCCTCCTTGGCCTCGGTGGGGATCGGTCACCGGTGGTGGTGGGTGGTGATCCATGGGTGGGACGTGGTGAAGAGGACCGTTTCGGACGGCTGGCTATGGATCCATAAGCATCAGTACTTGGCTAGGGATAGGTTAAATGATAAGATATGAAAGAAAAAATAATAGGGAAAGACAATGATTCATGATGAATATGAGATTTAGATTTGAGATCTAAGCAGATTAGTGATGAGCAGTTTGGTAATTATAAAGGTTTAGCAATATTTGCTAACGCTTCACTGGTTTGAACTTTCCGTTGACTAGCTGTTGAACGGTGATAGAAAAACATGACTTGATTTTTCATGGTCGTCATCGCTGATGACTTATCAATACGTATCATTGACAGTTTTGAATGTCACATGTGTGTGTAGTGACTTTTCTTCATCGTTGGCTAAGAATATGGCTACTGAGAATAAACCGGATCTAACAATATGGTTATCATTTGTTTTTCCTGATTGTTCCAGATGTCATTTTGTTGCGCAAAAGGTGTTTTGCTTGGGACTACTGTCCACAGAAATGGCACAGCTCGGGATAATTTTGAATTCAAAGGAGGCCGCGCTGAGCAGACGTAAAAGAGAAACTTAAGGATGCATTATCACACTATATTTAGTTTCCACTATTGATGATCGATGATGAAGCATGAGTTGAGTAGCCAACACGAACCATTCTTGGCCACTATTGGCCAAAATCACGGTTTCAGTGATCCATGAACCATTCTTGGCCACCATTTGCCATCATATGTTCCAAAAAATGCTGCTTATCATGATGGTGAGTGATGGCTCCAAGAATCACAGAGCCATCATGGCTTCCCAGGCGCCCCGCAGGTCTTCCTATGGCGTCGCTATGTTCGCAACAAGCCGCTGACGGTGGCCAGGGCAATCACCACGGTGAGCTTGTCCACCCTGTGATTTGGCAGCAGAAATGGTTCCAGAACGAGCTCTTGGTTTACAGGTGACCTAAGAAAGACGGCATGTATCGCCATGTCATCATTGTCATATTTATTCAGTACCCATCATGTAGCTTTGATCATTGGGTGGTTGATATCCCATTTAGAACACCGATTACTGGCCCTTTTGAGCCATGCTGATCGCTAACCCATGGGGTGGCCTCCGACCATCTCCAACTGTTAACAGGTTCAAGGTAGGTCCCTATCAGCGGTTTACTGATCCGCTGCCACAGCCAGATTGTACTGTACCATGAATCGTCATCCACCATCAATCATCATTGTCATCCAGCATATTCAACTATTGGCAACGTTCAGTGGGAAATCGGAATCACTTCCAGCGCAGTAGGCAACCCACTTACGCTTTGAGGCTTATCCCATGCAATACTGCTGCCATTTACGGTAGTTAGAGTCCCATAAGTCAATCATAATCCGAAACATGTGCCACTTATTGTTCTCGGACTCACTTTCTTCACTGGGTGAAGAGGTGTGATCATTTCAAACACGGACAATATCCATGGTTCAAGATGTTTTTACCCAAACATCATTATTCACGGTGAACCCGAATCAGCTGATTAAGAACTGTTTATTTGTGTTTATATCATGTTTGATTTTCCCAGATATGGGGGATGGATAGGGATGGTTGGGGATGGATAGGGATGGTTGGTTGGCTGCCTTGCGCATATTTTTCATAGGGGTTGAAACCACCAACAAGACAATCGATTCACCGTCAACTCATCAGTCCACCATCGATCAACTTTGCCCTCGCTACCAGCAGCTCAATGGTTACCAGTGGAGCACCGAACCATGTAGGATCATCATCCATATCCATTGCTGATCAGCTGATTCCCTAGCTCATTCTCTGCTACCAATCCACTCAGCCAGCAGCTTCTTCCAAATCAATTGACAACAAGTTTGCCAACCATGCACCCAACCATCCCCACCCAACCATCCACCTAACCATCCCCCTAACCATCCCCCCTCACCATCCACCCTCACCATCCTCCTGAGATCCGGCTATTTGTGCCTTTTGCATTTCGGTCTTCCTGCCTTCCTTTATGCCTGGCTGCCCCTGCGCCTGCGGCGCGCCGCCACTTCCACCACCTTCGATGCCCTGCTACCGGAGCTCCGTGGTGCTCCACGACGTTTGCTGCGCTGGATCCTGCTTCAGCTGTTGCCGCCACTTGGCGCAGTTGGGCTGGTGATCCATGGTGATCCCAGGGGTCAGTGGTGTTTTACCAATGGATTCAGGCGGTTTTTAGATGTTTTAGTGATTTGGTGGTTTTCAGTGATGTTTTACATGGTTGATTGTTTTGTGGGATGGTAAGCACTGCTAATTCATGTGGCCCCCCAGTTCACCATGATTTTTACAGCCATTTGTATCCATTTGTCCCCCCTTATTTGGAAGGGTCAAATCCTACCCTTTCGTTGGGGGCCCAGCCCAACAACGGGGTCTCCTGGGGTATACCACGACTCTCACCACGCGTTTCACGTGGCGCTCTGAGGCCTTTGCGCCGTCCACTGCTCACCGCAGGGGTGGCCTCGCGGCGTTCGTGAGGGTCGCGCCGTGTCGAACTGAGCCTCGCGGCGACCATTGCGTAGCGCGAGAGTTCGTTCGTGACCGTGACCGGGCCTTGGGACGAAGTTCAGCTGAAGTTTTTTTAAAGGTGACTATAATTCACAAGGATCAACTATGATCAACCCTTACTGACCAGCAATTAATGGTTTAATAAATAGTAATTAATTTGATTAATGGTGTCTCAACGAAAAATTGGATTTGTGGACGAACGAGTGTAATTGAAATATCTTGCTATGTAATGTACTGTCCACCTGTGCTCGTACCAATCGATTGATATGACAATATGTTGCGCTATTGTAAAAGTTCGATTCATGCACGTGTGCGCATACAAAAACACAATATCTGCACCTGAATTTGCATGTTTGATGTGCAAGACTTATGTTCTGGTTCAAGTGGCATGTGTACATACATGCGTTTGTATTTGTATAGATACAATGACTCTGTGCCCTACCCCTACCACCCGAGTGTGCAAGAGTCATGAATTGATTATCTTGCATCATGATCCTTGACTGATCATCACCAACTACAGCATCCATGTCTGATCGAATACTGGGCCGCAAAGGCAGCACGCACAGGTTTTGTTTGGTTTTAGAACTGAAATACTTAGAACATCATAGAACCATCCACTTTTCCGTCCATTCCTTCAGAGACTTGTGATACCTGTGTAGACGCGGGGGCCAAGGGTAGGCACATAGTTTCAATTGAAACACTACTTGTTGCTTCAGTTTTTCCGGTGAAACAGCTGGACTCGCACAAGAAAACCGACCTCACAAGACCGACACTCCCAGAGTGTAACTGCACATTTTGCACTGAAAACTGACGGAACAGATGCGCCTGAAAAGGTGCCACAAGAGGGCCAAGCGGTGCCACAAAGATCTGGGGAAGCACTGGTTGAAGCAATCCTCGGTTTTAGTATTGATCAAGTGATACTCCTGGGTCTCAACCAGGTTTCTTTGGGAAAGGGAGGAGGGATGATCAGGCCTGGAGTAATCACTCCCAACTCAGTCTTTGCTTATGTTTGCTGATTTTTGTTTCATTCTCGGGGCGTTTGCAGCCGCTGGTTTCTCAGTAGCGCCAGCCCGCCACAAACCTTAGATCACAGGCTGGAGCCTTCGATCAATGGATTCTTTTACAGTACACCCTGCACAACTTGGGGCCCCGAAGTACCAGCTAGCATCATCTAGAGTGACTGCAGGCTCCAAGCTACGTCAGCATCCGGTCACTGGATCCCTGATGATTTCAAGGTCCCAATGGCCAAGCAGCAAGGGTGGCTGTTCATCCAGGGTCCCCTGAGGTGTGCATCAACGACTACGTTGCAAAGGCGTGGTCCTCTCCGCACACCTTAGCTGGACAGCACTTGGACCCGGTGCACCAGTTCTGTCATGTTTCATTCGGGGTGTTTCTCAAGATTGGGGACCCCAAACATGGTTGGTTTTTGATTGACAGTTGATATGTGATAAAACATTAAAGATGGTTGATATCAGATGATTTGGGATTCCCCCTATTTTCAGAAATGCGCGTATGTTTCGTGTGAACTCCGCTTGGGGATTTGGGAAGATCTTTACTCTTCATAGGAAGGTGTTTTTTGATTGGTCTCGAAACCAATGTGCCACGAAACATGCCATTTTGTTCACTGATTCACGATCTTGGTGATTCTGCAGTGCCAGATTGCCAGATGCTAGCAGCTACCCACCATGAGACATACTGACTAATTGCTTAGGCCACTTCTACCATTGTGTGTATATTATAGCAATTGCCCCTGATGAAGCATCATCAAGGCTATTCTAAACTATAAACCCTCATCAACCATTGTTAGCTATTATCAACCATCAAATCACCAGTATAGCTGTGGGTCAGTTCACCCAGTACCCCCGGTTCCACATCATTAACCATTGTTTTCCCTGTGATCGTTGGTGATTGTCCCCCATTAATATCGACCCATGGCCATATGATTACCCCGTGTTGAGATGTGTTGAGCATAGTTCAGTTTTTCGATGAAACACTTCGCCACAGGTGCGTGGCTTCTCGAAATGTTGGAAACGTCCGGGAGCCGAGACCCCCCGTCTTGTGCTAATTTTCCGATGGATCTGTGCTAACCATTCCCTACTTTGCTTCCACTTACCATAATTATAGATTAGTAAGGGATCAGCTGGTTTCTACCATTGTTGTATGTGGGGTTGGTTACAGTACTTACTATCAAGGAAACTGGAAGCAACCATTGCCAAACATCCACGAATATGTTCATGTGTTTTTCCCCTGGTGAGACCGGTGGTTGTTGAAAACTGGTTGTTGAAGCTTCCAAGGCATCAGAGAACACGCTCAATGTGCAAGGTTTGAACTTCATTGTCAGCCAGAATTGTATCGAATCACCAACAACGAAGAGCCCAAGTAGCACCTGTTTGAGGTGCACACATGTCCAAAGATGTCACCAGTGCACGCGGTTCCACTGGGGGGGTTCTTAAAGTTGTGAACCCCAAAAATGGTTGGTTTCTTAAATTCATTAAGAAAGGATGATGGGGGGGGTTCCCCCATTTCCAGAAACCAATGGATACCGCTGATGCTGAGAGACCTCAGGCCATCAACAAAGATGTGTTTTTCTTTTTCCTGGTGCTATGCATAAACCAAGAATTAAATGAATGTATATTAAGATGATGATGGTGGTGATGATGGTGGTGATTGTGATGGTGATGATGATGATGATGATGATGATGATGATGATGATGATGATGATGATGATGCTGGTGATGGTGATGATGATGATGATGATGATGGTGATGATGATGGTGATGATGATG
>VSDK01016321.1:0-10703 GCA_009767595.1 Symbiodinium kawagutii | reverse complement strand
TTCTTCTTCTTCTTCTTCTTCTTCTTCTTCTTCTTTTTCTTGTTCTTGTTCTTGTTCTTGTGAGTGTTGTTGTGACTGATGTTGTTGTTGATGATGTTGTTGTGAGTGTTGTGAGTATTGTTGCTCGTTGTTGTTTGTGGCTGTCGTAGCTATAATAAGTCAAGGGATATGACAATCATTATCAATTCAACATCAATCAACAATATTCAGTGTAATCAGTGAAACTTCTTGTCCATGTAGCACAGACCCAACTAACTGTTGAATCGGGTATGCTTCGCGGCATGCTTTGTTTCTTTGACAAGTTTTTTTTACATACAAGGTGGTGCCCCGTAGTTGTAAATGAACAGACTCATCATGCCATTTAATTTAACTAAACTTGTAAGTTTTATGTACTGGACTGCTAGGTTTCCTGGTTCTAAAATATTACTTGAATTGTTTTTTTTTAAGGGCACTGCCTTGTCGGTAAGCCACACATATGGACAATCCCATGTGCAGTCACCTTCAAAGCATCTTCGGTGGGTTTCTTTGGATTCCGCTTTGCTCATGTGCTCATGGTCCCCACCTTTTGATGAACCCACGGGGTCGGGGATTGTTGAGAGCATGAGCTGGAAGGTCAACAGCTGAAGTGGGGAGTCAGACAGGCATACCTGGTCACCTCCAATTTTTTGACTGCAGATGGTTACATGAACAAGCCCTTCCCCCCAATACTAAATACCCCCCCTCTTGAGATTATTTGGGGGATTTTTAACTATAGAGGGAAGGGATTATATTAATGGCAGTGGGTCAAAACCCTTAGTCCCCCTGGTTCCCCTATCATCAATCATTGTTTTCCCTATAGCTTTGTTGGTTATTCTCCCCAGTCCCGTAATTGGTTGGTTAACTGCCTGATAGCCAAGTGTACAGACTACATCTCTCGGCACATCATTGCTGGCATGAGGTGCTTCGGGGCGAGCCCGGCCTTGTGCAGGAGGCGCTTTGCGTTACGCTGGGCGCTGGGGACAAGGCAGGTAGGGGTGTGATGTATGGATGGTTATGGTGGTTGATTAGAAATGATGGCTTTTAATGAACAAATAATGGTAACCTATATAATGGTTGACTTTAAATGGCTCATTATAGTGGCTTTATAGTAGTGGTTACAGTGATTGATTTATCATGGTAACTTATATAGTGGTTGACTACAACTGGTTGATACGGTGGTTTCTCAAGATATGGGTGCGCCCAAATAATCCAATGTTAGACATTTATAGGAAGAAACCAACCATGTTTTGGGGTCCCCTATTCTAAGAAACATCCACATGTATGAATTACAATGAGCATATTGGGAACTGTAGGACGTACGTTTGAAATTCCAAAGCGAGGGGCAAGTTTTGCAGCGATTCTAGATCTAGATCATCCGAGGCAGTTTCTCATTAGATAGCAAATGAGCCAAACCCGGACCCTTCTTTTGGCCAAACCCCGACCAGTTCAGGTTATCTACCATAACTGGTAGTTACCCTAGTTATAACCCAACAGCTATAGCTGCTGAACGGGGCCCACCTTGTAAGTTTACAAAAGGCAGCTGCTTTTGTGCTGTCTTTTTAGCTGCCTTTGGTGGCACTGCAACAGCCTTGCGATCTCATCACTGCTGGCAGATGTGCGCTGAGATAGCACCGAAGACGCTGATCTCTTGGCTTGGGAAAACTGATTCCCAACGATTAAGTGGTTGGTGGCTTCAAACATTTTTTATTTTCCCTAGTAGTTGCTAACAAATAGTTGGTTGACTACTATTTTTCATAGGGGTTGAAACCACCCAACCAGAATAACTATTAGGTTCTAAAAACAAATTGCATAGATCTGGGTTTGCAGAGATGTGCACAGTCAGACAGGTGCGACACCAAGCAGACCTGCCATCGGCGCCGCAGATGGATCTCTGGCGCTTGGCTTGCCATCTTCGGCCCAAAGCAGGTCGCGCTGCGAGTTGTCGTGTGGAAGTCAAACGAGTTAAGCCAATGTGTGTTTCTCAAAATAGGGGGACCCCTAAAAATCTGAAAAATGGATGATTTAATACTGATACATATAGCACCTATATTAAGATAGCTTAATCCATGTTTTTACATATCTTAATGCGTGTATCTATATATAGATTTTATACTCATAATGATTTAACAATAGATGATTTGGGGGGGTCCCCTATGACTTGAGAAGCCACCAATGGTTCACCAGTGATGAGGTGGGTGGTGGTCATGGATGCTCATGCCAGTTGCCAACCATGGTTTGTTCAGCCACTAATACGTGGTTAGAAACCAAATGGTGATAATGATTAAGTGAATGATAAACCATTCATTTTCATATTCCTTCAGAAGTTCAATGAATGATTATGGTTCATCAGTGACCATGGTTAATGTTGGAGGTAATAGTCAATATCATGGTTCAGTGAAGCCATGATTGTGATCCTGTTGGTAGTGTGATGATCTTTGGGGACATCATCCCCATTTTTCCTTTTGGTGGTTCAAACCTGAGTCATTCTGTCAGCCGGTTTCCCTTTGGAATCCTCTGTTTATCAGTATACAGTATCCAATATACAATGTACACATGTACATCACATGTGTGATCAATTTGTTGCATTGTGTTGAGCTGCTACTTTCCCGTTGATGATTTGTTCATGTCATTGATCCCTTGTTAGGATGTATTTCGTCGATGTCAAGTGAGGCCATCAAACACCACATATTTGCATGCATGTCAAGATCAAGAAATACTAAGAAACATATTTTAGTATAATGTAAACATTCATGTATGCTCTTCATGATGCATGCATCAAATTATATGTCATCTATGTAATGAATCTATATTTAAGTTATCTCTACATATATATATATATTATACGTACGTATGTGCAATATGCGTGTGTCTTACTGTTGCGAGATGCAAGTAGAGTATGCGATGTATGTCACCTATGCAGTTCATGCAATACATGGAATGTATGCAAGGCACATCACTTCCGCAACGTATGTGATGCGATGGTTTTTGGTGCCTCCGTTTCGTGCCCCTCCGATGTGGATTCCTTAGACCCCATGGCAGCTCAAACAGACGTTCCAGCATGGCGAATGACATTTTGGCAGCAATGAAACCAGGATAAACCACGTAATGAAGTAGTGTAGTCTCATGAACAATGAAGCACTGTACGATACAGTGCACAGCTCCAGTTTATGTCAGGGGATTGTCGCATTTATCCAGTATTTAGTTAACGGAAAATGTCCCCAGGAAACTTATTTTTTTTGAGGTTCCTACATCTTTTCCTGAAAGTAAATCAACTCTTTGGCACATCCAAACTGGGTGGGTTGATGATGAACATGTCCATAAAACCCTTGCAATTGGTGATTATAGTCCGGGTTTCCAACGTGCCCACTGACACAGCGGCGCAGGGGGAACCCAACATTAAGATCGAGAAGAGCGACCATTGGCAAACGGATTTGGACAATTTCATGGCTGGGAGACGCGTGGAGAACTACGAGATCCGTGACAGGCGGAGCGCAGAGGTTGGAGTTGCGCTGGAGGATGGTTCAGCAACAAGTGGCTATGGGTCAATATCAATCAACCAACTAATGGAGGATTTACCAACAATAATAAGGGAAAACAAAGGTTAATGATGGGGGAACCAGGGGTACGGGGTTTTGACCCACTGCCAAGTAGGGACAGGGTAACCGATTGCAATGCCCAAGGCCCTAAGCGGTGCAGCTGGGGATTGAGGGACAGTTTCACCATCTTGTGGCAGCGTCAGTTCATGCAGATGATTGCTTGGGGACCCAATCACGGTAAGCTTGGAGAATTTTGTGAATGTAATTGGTGACGAGTTAGAACCCCCAAGCATATCTAGCCATCAGCAACTAACATATCTAAGCAATCACGTATCACATTAACGGTGCTATGATGCATGGAGAAATCTACGGATGATGTGTGGCCCTTTTCTGGGAAACGGTCAGCTACGGAGACAAAGAAAAGCTGGCAATGGGACCAAACCAGATGGCCATGGGCCAGTATTAACCTACCAAGAATGATGGATAATAACCAACAAACTATAGTGGAAAATAATGGAAAATGATAGGGAACCAGGGGGACTATGGGTGAACTGACCCACAGCCATATCTTTTTCAGGCCAATCAAATCTGATTTAGCGTTACATCGCAAGGTGTCTAATGAAGGTATGCTCACGGGTGACCCTGGAACCGGCTTCCCATGGGCACCGGGTCACCGAAGCGGCCCCAGTGACAACCAACTCATCGACGCCGAGCACCCCGACGTGCGCAAAGCCTCCCAGCGGCTCGGCCCAAGTAGCGAAGTTCTGCGCCGCGAGGTGAACGTGAAGCAAACAGACTGGGTTGATTATAGGGGATATACCAACTGTAGGGGATACATTGACCCTATTATGGTTGATCATAGGGGAGAACCATCCACAAAAATAGGGGGTGTATACCAGGCGTAGTTTGACCAGCTATGGGCAGGTTTGTGAACCGAACGGTTGGACAAAAATGCAGGGGCATGGATAACCATAGACCCAACATCACGATAAGCTCACTTGACCGTCATGACCCATCATGACCCTATATGTCCTTATCAATAACCATAGCATAGATTCATCATATGACCACATAATCGACCATGAAATAATCATTGAATAACCGTCAATCAGTTTCAGGTAACCATCATTGACCATTAGTTAAGCCATCCTCATCATCAGTAGAATCAACAAGATCGAGACATCCAGGACTCTAATCAGCAATCATTTTAACCTATTCGTTCAATTTCATTAACACTGACTTAATTGACCATTGACCACTACTTTTGACTTTACAGCTGATAGGTCAATGTTAGTTAACATTAGCAATGTCTCAATACACCCTCATTGACCATCTTAACCATCCTTACCATTTGATTCCCCAACTAAGTAAGTCAACCAACATTTGCATCATTTACTATCATGAACCATCATGAAGCATCTTAATCACCATCAATCAGCTTGTTAATGATGAATCACCACTACTAACCATCATGAACCACTACTAGCCACTACTAACCATCACCCCTCCTAACTATTAGTTTATAGTAATCTCAATCATGAACCTTCATGAACCATTTTAAACCATCATTAGGCGCATTTGATGAGTTCAAACCCCATGGTTAGTGCTTACCATGGTTAAACCATCATGTTCATGCTTAACCAATCATGCTTTGTTTGATTGGTTAGTTTAAACCAATCATGCTTGGTCTCATCTGATGCTCCCTTCACTTGGCAGCTGTGTAGCTCGCTCTGCAGGTTTCCACTGCTGGTCTTCCGCAAGGAGGAAGCCGGCAATGTGGCGCCGGCGGTGCCAGCTGCAATGCTGGTTGTGGTCAGTGGTTAATGATGGTTAATGATGGTTAAAATGGTCAAAATGGTGATACTTGGCGGTTAAATGATGATTGAGAATGAAGAATGGATGGTTAGATATCTTTGACGATGGTTAAAATGATGGTTCAGAAAGGTTAGTGGCAATGGTTCAAAGTGGTGAGTGATGGTTGAATAATGGTTGGGTGATGGTTAACGATAGTTGCTCAGGGATGATTTGCTGAGGAGCTAGCATGCATTGTCAATTACCGGGGTAATGGCGATGATTCATAGTGCTTAGTGATGCGTTCACTGGATGTTTTCATGCTCAAAAAAGCCATCATGTGGTTAATGTTCTTGAATCGTTCATGAGCAGAAAAAAAGCATACAATGGTGAGTGAGTCACTATTAGCTAACAAATAGTGGTGATAGTGGTTCATTATGCCTAGCAAGTACTGAGAGGGGAAGCGTAACAATAAGTGGGTAAGAAAGTCAGAGATATTTGAATTATGTAAAAAATGTTTGCTGTTGGTTGATGTTTTATACTGAACGGCTCGTGATAATTAAAAGTGAACAGCAACAAACTGTGGCTGTCCATAGGATTCATGTGACTATCACTGGCACAGGTAGCCTTGGGGAAATCAGGAGATACATCTTGATAGACTATCCATCACAGCTCACATGACAGAAGGTGAAATCTTCAAGAGAAAACAAAAAGTAAGAAAGACAAGCATCTCCAAAAAAGGCATCAGATGTTAAGTTAAAGAAGTGCACATTGAAAGTGCAACACACTAGAAACATAGCCAGCATGTGAACACTTGGAATGTTGATGTGTATTTCAATGGGATCTTAATTTGTCTGAAAGTTTTTCACGGTTCAAGATGCTTTTCCCTTTGTCTATTTTTTTTGCCGTCAAATGTAGCACATAACATAGTCTAATACAGACTAGTATCATTGTGGTATAAGATCATCAAATAAACAAATAAGCTAACAACTAAAGCAGTTGTTAGCTGAGAGATTTTTGGTTAACTAACATCACAGTATATCACAGTACTATTTGTTTAGCTATATCATTATTAGCTAAATTATGTTGTTTAGCTAAGATCATCATTGTTAGCTCACATCATTGTGGCCCAATAGCCACAGCAATTTGTGAGCCAAGCCAGGGACGCCATCCAGGGCGCCCCCCAGGGACGAGGCACCTGGCACCGTGGCACAGCTGCGCAGGACGCTCCTCCTCCCAACCTGCCATTGATTTGGCGCCTTTTCGCGGAAACCGACCCGGATCACCAAGGGTGGATCATGGAGGATCTACGTGTTTTTTTGCATATGTTATTCATGGCTTATGTACCAAATGTGATTGATGGTGTGTATATATATATATTATATACCTAATTCATATACCTAATATATATATATATATTTATTTATATTATGTATTTCTAGTTAGGTTTCTGAATATGGATGCATAATGACGTACATGCTTTTCATGATGATTGTAAGATTCTACTCATCCCCACATTCGAAGTCCATGAAAGTGATACTAGTGTAGTGATGGTAGACTTTGGGGGTTAAGCATGGATGAGCCAAATCACTGGCTTGATATCATATTCAGTTGAATAGCGACACTAGGGATGGTAGTGAGTGGGGGGTCAACCATGTGATAGTAATGATAGCCTAATGGTGATAGACTTTGGAGGTTAATTGAGGCTAATCCCAGTGAATTCCACATCACTGGCTTCCTCGTTACCCTCTTGGAAACGACCCCCTGGAAGTTGGCGGGTAAACCAGCGATTTCCAGCTGCTGAAACGGGGCCAGCTTAGAGACTAGGAAGGGGCAAGCCCATAAAGCTTCCCTCGACCTGCAACTGCAACCAAGTACTGATCCAGGTGAGCCCTTCATTTAGCAGTGGACCTGGATATCGTTGACCAGTAGTGTACCAGCACCAATAATTGAGCATCATTAGGGGATTATCAACCATGATTGGTTGCTCATAGTTGGTGATTTTCGGGTATGGTTGGTGAATGCGACACGTTTCTGATGTTTAGACTCCATATCTATACTAGACCTGTTTGTATTGTTGAACAATTAATACGTTCATTCGGTGAATCCTTCGTACAACCCGTTTGCTTATTTCTATAGCGACAGTTGAGTTAAGAGTTAACACTATCTATGATATAAGCCTTTTGCCTGTTTATATAAACCTTTGGCCTGTTAAACATATCCATTATGTCTTGAAACATGCTTGATCCCTGAGTGCTGGACCTGTTCACATCCACGCGAGGCCCACTTCGCAGAGAACGCTGCCCCATCGTGCCTGTTGCTTTACCAAGCACACATATGGTACCCGACGATCATCAAAAACACGATTTGATTAGTACCACTCAATCAATAACGAACAAGTACGAATATAGTTAATGTGTGAACTAGCATCCAGCGATAATCAACAACTAGAACCAACTGATATACCAACCCATGCACTCCATGACTTCTTCTTTTTCAACGGGGGTGAACTGCCACCAAGCAGTTCTGGTTTGGTCAATTGTGGGATACCAGGCCCACGCAACAACGGGACGGTGCCCTTGACCCAACCGGGGCGGCTCACCTCGGCCAAGGTGTGAGTGGATTCGTCGCCAGTCCTCGTAAGGAGCTGAGTCATAGGTTCGCACGCCATGTGAGATGCGGGCTTCGGCAGGTAGGTCGCTGGCAGAAACGACGAGTCTGATGATTTTTGCAGAGACTGTCAGTGGTTTCAGGTGCAACTAGTTTTTTATTAGTTTTTTATTAGTTTTAGAAGGATATATTCATTACACTTGTAGTTTGCTCTGGTTTCAATGTTTTTTTTTGTGTGCAGTTGAAGCTGTATCAATCAATTCAGCCGCCGCAGTTCTACCAGAGCCCGGTCCCATTCATAGCATCATTGGCATTGCATGTTCTCTTCCAACGTGAGTTATAAGAAGTGTTTTTTCTGCCCTACTCAAATGTTGTAGTTGTGTTTGATCTAGCGGTACTGTTGATAATCATGACTTATTCGTCCAGCTCTGTGATACCACTTCATCATCTCAAGTTGATACCGTTTTTTTGCATATTGTTATGTGTATGTCGCTATTAGTGTTTGATCCTATTGTCATAGTGCTCGAGTTCATTTATTCCCATTCTACAGTGGATTATTGACGATCTGTAATTCTATTGAGGTTATTATTCATAGATACCGCAAATAGACTATCAAGATGGGATCACCAAGGATGAAAATTCATCATTTGACGGTACTCCTGCGGATAATACACCCATCACCCAAAAAATCATTCATGCAGTAGCACTAACCATGATTATTGCGTGTGATGATTCTTTTTCACATTATCATCCCTAAACCAACCTAAACATGGAAGTTCTTGATTATACTCCAATTACAGGCCAATTGGTATCATTATCCACTCGAGCGCTCTCTCCACTGCCCAGCTCTCAACACCTTTGAGGCTTCTGTCGTGCTTGATCTTGCTCTTCACTTTTGTGGTCCGGGGCGCTCAGGCAGACATGAGATCGAGTGATGTATGGACATTACCGGGCAGTCATAGCAGTTTGCTAGTGCTTTGGCGTGTATCCTTTAGGTATATGCAAAGCTAGCGGTTCAGTTGGATCAGCAGTACTGCAACAGTTCTGATAGTGACTATAAGCAAAGCTGGATACAATTGGTTAGATGTTAAGAACCACTAGCAACCGACAATATCAAATAGGGATGATCCATGGTGACAAATGCTCAAGAATGCATTGTGTGATGCTTTCCGAATTTGAACGCTTATCAAGAAGTCAAACTCAGCCATTCCCAATGACTGATTTACAACCTAGCATTTGATCGATTCTGTTTGTTGATGGGATATCACTCCATCGATGGCTGGGCGCCGGAAGACATGGATGATCCCAAGGTTTCCAACAGAGCCATTGAAAATTTGTCACATTGAACTATCGTGCCCGGGCCCTTCACATCAAATTTGGGCACACCGCATGGAATTAGATCAAGAGAACTGGATTTCCGGGTCAGCTTCCAACCTTGAAAATTGTTTGTTTCCTTTCTTTCCGTGGTGTTACTGGACCATGCGAAACTTGCCTAGTGTGGTATCCCACATTTTAAGTCACGGTACACTTGCACCTTATTTGTTCACAAGTTCTCACGCCTGTCGCATGCCATCGTTGGATTCAACATACCATGGGTGGTTTACTGAGAGCGGCTTCCCCCAGCCACACCTCCGCTCGATGCAGGTTCTTTGTTGAGCGATATTTTACCAGTACAACCGTTGCCGAGGGATCATTTTTAAGCATGCTGATAGACCAAGTACATATTACAGAACCAAGTAACCAAGTGCATATTTTTGTAACATATTGTAACCATGTACTGTCTAATAGGCCATGAGATCATTTGTAACCATACTATTGGGCTTGCTTAGCGTTGATCGTTGTGCCAAGTTCCTTGCAGATATGAAGCGTTTTCTTGGTTTGTAAGGAGTGAAGGCTGAGAAGCCGGTGAATGTTCTTCTGCGGATTTGAAGGCTACCAAATATCGGTCCTTTCCCCTCTGAAAATGAAGATTCACGCTCTTCAGCCATGATTGACCAAGAATTGATCATTAATTACCGATCATTTTTTTGCAGGTGCAATCATTGACTTCATCATTATCCTAATGATGAACCATCATACACCGGCAGAAAACATTGAATTAAACATCCATTCAGCGTGATTTGTGTTGCTTCACCAGCCACCAGTTACACAGCCTCAGGTGACGGTGGTGGCAGCCGCTAAGGGTCGGATGCTGCTAGTGGTGCCGTGGCGCAGCCAGTGCAAATCTGCAGGGAACTGATGGCTATTAGCAGTGAAACACGATTGCCGAGGACTGGTTCAGTGATGCTCAAGTGATTGGTTTCTGGTTATCATCAATGGTTAATCAAGGTTTAATGTTAACCATTATTAATGACAACCATGATTAATTAATGGTTATAATCAATGGTTAATTCATTAATGATAACTATGATAACCATAAGTAAGGTGTTTACTTAATAAATGGTGAATAGTCAGTGATGTTGAATTTCGGAAATGGTACTTCATGCTTGACGTGGATTGATGTTGCACAAATGCCTCCATGGTTGATTGCGAGACCCCAGCGTTCTGCTCAGCGTTTTTTGACAGCCTCACCTTCATGTAAAAAGAGAACTAAAAGTTGATCGCGCAGGCAGTTCTCATTGGTGAGAAGGAGATGAGTAGGCTTGCGTAGGCATTCTGCGTAGGCAAAGTCGCGTAAGCATCTCGCGTAGGCAACATGATGATACCTACGTATTCGTGCAGGCGTTTATTTCTGCCCGAGTTGAATCA
>VSDK01016318.1:139399-156265 GCA_009767595.1 Symbiodinium kawagutii | reverse complement strand
ATTGCAATCTATTGACTAGTTAAACGATTAATTAAGCTCAATTAATTGATGAAAAATGCAATTAATTAATTAATTGAATTAATTAATCAATTAATTTAATTAATTAGTGTAAGTTAATTGATTCTTTTTTTTTCAAATAATTAATTAATTAATTAGTTAATTAATCAATGAATTAATTCACTAATTGATCAATTAATTACTCAATCAATTAGTTAATTAATTAATCAATCAATTAATTGAGTAATTAATTGTTTTTAAAGTTCAACTCAGTCGAGCCGCCATTGCAAGCCCGGGTCTCGCCCAGTTGATGTTTCAAAGGCAGCTTTGAAACATCGATATTATTTCGGGGCACGTTTATATAATTTCGGGGGGGGGGGTCCCCCCTCATTAATCCGGGGCTCAGATTACGGATGATAGTCAGTTCATGGTTGATCAAGTCCCTAAGTATCGACTATTGATGGTTGATCAACCACAAATGCCTATCAATACCCAAACAAGTTTACCATCAGTGGTACTGGGCGCATAGAAGTCATCAGTGGCATTGGGCTGTCATTAATGGTCACACTCTGGTAGTCTCCAACCTGGTTGGTTAGGAAATTCCAGCATAGCAATCACTGGATTTCCGATCAAAAATAGCAACTTTAAGGGGGATTAGTTGTGCCATTACTTGGCATTATAAGAAAAAAACAAACAATTAGTGATGGACTGGTTGACTAATTGTGCCACTGGGAGTCCCCAATGCTTGGCCACTGCTGACCACTGATGATTTATCGATAATAAGCACTCGGGATGGTTTATAAACTATGTCTATGACCTAAACATCAAAAAACACAAATGTTTGTTTTTTTTATAATCATGATTCATGATCTAAACATCATATATACGCAAATGCTTTTTTATAATCATGATCTAAAAATCATCTATAAAACATGTTGTTTCATAATCATTAGTGGTCAACCATTGGGGTCTCCCGGCCGTGGCACACCTCCCGGCCATCCCCGGCCGTGGCACACCAGGGCGGGCGCTCGGGGTCCTTGATGGCACTTAGGAGCTGAGGTACCGAAGCGGAGATGTTGGGCAACCTGAGCTGCGCACAGCCAGTCATGGTGGAGGATGATGGTGGTGGATGGTGAATGATAGTGATTAATGATGGTGGATGATGGTGCATGGTGATGGTGGTGGATGGTGGTGGTTAACTAATGGTTAACTTAGACTAATGGTTAACTTAGACTAATGGATAATCACCAACCAAAGTAGGGAATATAATGGTGATAGGTGATGATGATGATGATGATGATGATGATGATGATGATGATGGTGATGATGGTGGATGATGACCATGATCATACACCGTGATGATGGTGATCATGCTAGTATTTATCATGATCGTGGATGCTGGTGGCATGATTAATGGTCTTCGACAACATCGGATGATAACTAGAGATAACTGGAGGGTACCCCTATGGCTGGAGAAACCACCAGGGGACCCGTTAAGGGCCCCGTTAAGGGGCCCCGGTGCCCCGGGCCCAGTGCCGCAGGCGCTGCCAGGGCGCTTGATGATGTTGGCCGCAGGATGCTTCGCCAAGGTGCCGAGCTCGGTGAGGTCGTCCTGACGAGCGCCACTGGGTTCTGATTCGCGGTGAGTGGTGGGGAATGGCCGCGGTACTTATGGTGGCTTAATGGTGGTGAATGGTGGTGATCAATGGTTATAGTAATGGTCAATAATAATGATGGTTCATAATGGTTAGTAATAATGGTTACTAATAATGATTAATGATGGTTATAGTAATGGTTCATAGTGCTTAATAATGGTTAATAATCATGATGGTTTATAACAATGGTGAATAGTAATAGTTTTGTATGATGATAGACAATCTTAACATTGGTTAACCATGGTTCCTAGTGGTTAATAATGGTTAATGATGGTTCATAATGGTTAATAGTGGTTGATAGTGAATGATGGTTGTAGCAATGGTTAAAGTAAAATATAGGTAGTTTATAATGATGGTTAACAATGATAGTTTATAATAATGGTTCTAGTTAATGGTTAATGACAAATAGAAATGGCAATAGTTAATATTGTATTGGTTATAGTAATGATAGTGGTTAGGAATAATAGTTGTTAATCATTACCTACGTGGTCCATAATATCATAGTGAATGATGGTTATAGCAATGGTTAGTGGTGGTTAATAATAATGATTAACAATTGTGATAGAGGTGAGTTCATGGTAGTCAATGGTGGTTAATGGTGGTTATTTGTAGTGGTTGTAACCCTTGTTACTGGTGGTAAATGGTGGTTAATAATGGTTATAGTTGATGTTTATAGCCAATAATGGTTATAATAGATGGCTGCAATTGATAATGGCAAATGTGTACTGTTGATAATGGTTAGGAATGGTTATAGTAGATGTTTATGGTTAATTAATGGTTCATCAATGGTCGGTACCAACAATGACTGTTGGTGAAGGATTGATGGTTGATCATGATGGATGATGCTCAATGATTATTGGCAACCTAATATCAATAAAACGATGGCTGAATGATGGTTCAATCCCGGTCAACTGATGGTGAATGCCGTCGCTTATGCATGCTTTATGCTGCTTGTGAGGGTCACTGGGTCACTTCGCCACGGCAGCCTGGGGCTCCCATCATCTCCTCGACGCGTTGTGCTGGTGCCACGTGGTCAGGGAAGTTGGCCAAGATGCGAGCGGAGAGCGAGATGTCCTGGTGAGTCGGTTGATCCAGTAGGTCTCATAAGTAGGGTAAGTATCATTTATGGTAGATATAACTGGTGGAGGTAAGGTAGAATAAACTAAGTTATAAGCGAGTTGGAATAATCTGAATTGTAATTATAGTATCCGGTTTTATAACTATACTTAGGTGGATTATAAACCAAGTTACAACGTTTGGGGGTACTACGCAGTAGATGAGTTAAGGATGGATCAACCACAACTGCACAGATATATCCACTAGACGCATGGAACTATCCTTTTGCATGTGTGCACAAGAATTCGCTTTAAGTTGCAAAATGGGACAAGACATGGGTAACATGGGTTTACAACTATCCAACTATGTCCAGTAAATTGGTTTAGTGACCATGGATTTATTCCACAACATGCTCTCTGGAGAAATGATAACATGCTCTATGTGATGCCGGTTGATGGATATGATAGTTGATGTACGCTGTACATCAAGTGCTTTAAAATGGCGAATCGACGGCTTAATATGTCTCTATTTACCATCATCTTTTTACCCAAAAGTCAGGGCACCACGTCAGGGTCGTCCGCAGGAGTCGCTTCCATTTTTCTTGCCTGTCATCCCCCATGATTAATCACTATTGACCATACTCATATACCATACTTAACCATGCTGAAGCATAAAAAACCCATGTTGTCTTCCTAGTTCCAGGAGTCGCGCTGCGTAGGGCTCCCAATTCGGGCTCCTTCTTCATGATTTTTTACCATTACTGTTGATTATCAATCCCCTATGACTATATAACCATAGTTAACCAAAGTTAACCATAGTTGTCAGCCACAGTTAACCATCAAAATTTCAATAAACCTCCTGGTCAATGAACTTCCTGGTTCCAGGGCTCCTTCTTCATGATCTTCACCCCAGCGAAGCGACAGTAGGCGCGCAGCACCGGCAGCAAGGAGTACGTGGCCAACATGGGCGCCTCGTCGGTGTGGGTGTACATGATCTTCACCTCAGCGTGCGCCCCTGGCCCCGAACAGGGCCTCAAGGTATGGCCACTGCCGTCCACCATGACTCTCTTGAGGTCAACCAGGGCCACCCCCCAAGCCACCACGTCACCACGTCCCAGGGCCCCGCTGTTGCGGAAAAGACACATCTGGGATCTCGAATCTGATGGTTCGGCCCGCTTCGTCTGCCTGCGGTGCCCCAGAATTCCACTGGAAAATGCGTGACAGCGATGGATCATGATGTGGCAGGAGATGGATTTATGTGGGTTTGAACTAAGCAGTGACGTAGATGGAGTACAACGGTATATAACCAGGTATAACCAGGTGTAAACCATATGGTGGTTTCTCAAGCCATAGGGGTACCCCCAAGTTGTGGATGTTTGATTACTGTAATATGTCGATAAATGTTAGCTGAATGATAACTGGGGGGTCCGGGGTCCCCTATTTTGAGAAACATCCACGTCGTAGCAGGAGATGGATATGTCCATACATGATCAGGCTTTGACTCAAAGTCATGATGCAACCTGGCTCATGGCATTTAATTTTCAACTAATTGGATCTAATTGGACTAATTGGGACATGCTTCTGGTGATGATTAGCCACCATCAACCATGAAGCACGTCAATCATCAACCAAACGTCCTGAGCCTTTTGATCCTTCAACTAGTCCACCATCCATTTTTGAAGTTCACAATGACTTGAGCCATAGCTTTCAATGGTGTATAGGAGGCCTCACCACCTCACCAACCCTGAGTCCCATCACCTTCCCTGAAAAGGACTTCGCCCGCCTTCTTGAGCACTTTCAACCGTGTCCCTGCGGGCATGTTGTCCAGCCACTCCGTCAGCTCCACCGTTCCATCCTGATCGAAGATTGCAGGGCATCCGGGGCTGGCGAGCTACAGGGGCAGGAAAAATCTCGGGAATCAAGGCGGCTCTTTGCATTCATACACTTTATTTGTTGGTTGACAACGGACAGCGCCATCACTAACAACAACAGCAACAGCAACAGCAACAACAGCAGCAACAACAACAACAACGACTGCAACATCTGCAAAACCAACAGCTGGTGGCATATGTTATGCTGTTTCCTGTCGTTTTCTACCTGTCAAACCAAGACGGCTGCTTGATGGTTGCAACTCTGGCCATGTCGGCATCATATTGAAGAGTCAGTGGTGCATTGGTGGCATCTATTGATGGTGAGAAGAAAACTAGATCGATCTGCCACAGCAAACACATGTGTATGTATACATGAATGTAAAATCTTCCTATCTACGCCGCTTTTGCAATGAGATCTTCAACCGATGGCGGGGTACATGTCCGTATTCCAACAGCGAACCACTCAGTACATATCTGAACGCTGATCTGACTCTGAACTGTTCATTGGGAATCTAGACTCTTCATGCTCAACGACATGCAAACGACCCTCATCATATCTGCATTCCAACAATTTTTGGCGTTGTAAACTGCTAGGTCTCATGGCCACTATATGTATATATATAACATAAATATATCTATATATATATAGATATTGCGTAATTCTCGTGAACCTTTCGATAGCTCACAATAAGAATCATTAACCAATTTCCAATTGATGTTATTGATGATTTCAAAAATATTGGTTTACTTAAATTCCTGCTTCATGTCATAGATCCCCATATATGTCAATGTTCCACCAGCCGTCAGCCACATGTTGAACCAACCAGTAGCTGTTGAACCAGCATTGTTGCTTATCATCCCCTTCTAACCACCTGTAACCCATATATAATCACATGTTATTCCCAAAAGAAATGTCAATCAAACCACCGAACTCCTCCAGTTCTCAAGGACATCACACTGTTTCACCACTGGATTAATCGAACTAATCCGGCAAACTGATTGGTCCTAATCCCTACTACTCGTATGGGCGTTTCTCAAAATAGGGGTATCCCCAGATCGTGTAACATTGACCATTTATAGCAATCAACCAACTATTTTTTGGGCTCCCAATTTTGAGACACCACCATTTCCAATCATTATCATTAGCCACTGTTTCCCTCTTATTACTGGTTATTTCATGTCAGTTCTGTTCCTCTTATTTCTGGTTGGTGAACTGCTTGACCCGGTCGCCATATCGCTTCCAATCCACTTCCCGGGGACCCACGGGAACCAGCGGCGCGGCTTGCGCCGCGCCTTGTTCTTATCCAGTTGTGCAAAGAGCTCAGAGACCTGCGGCGCGCAAAGGCCCCGTGGCAGGTGATGCGTTGGGCCACTGGGGGTTGAGATGGGAAGCCCTAGGGATCACGAAAATGATGGCATGAATGATGGTATTGATGATGGTTAATGATGATTAATTGATGGTAAATTGATGGTTAATGATGGTGAATGATTTGATGGTTCATTGATGGTTCATGATGGTCAATTGATGGTTAGTTGATGGTTAATGAAACAACCCCCAGGAATATCCATGGTAGTGGTCATTGAATAAGGGCTATGAATGTTTGATACAGGTAATGAATCGGTTCATTCAACCATTGAAACTAAGCCCTCGGGAGCCCAGCAATAATGAATACATGGAATGGTGGGTCAAAATTTGGCTAACCAGCCATTCTTGGTTAATGAATTAGAAAATCAATTGGTTGATGAACTGGTTGACGATGGTTGATGGCTGGTGATTGGCGAATGAGTCTTTATGAAATTGCTAATTAATGTGAATGGCAGTATTGAAGTGGTTCGTATAAATGGTTTTATGGATGTTTACTGAAATGGTGAATAAAATTGTTGATGCAATCTGGTTATGAAATGGTTCATGAAATGATTAGTGCAATGGTTGACAGTTGACAAACTCTATGGATCAGCAATTCATGGCTCTTGATATGCTGTTTAGTAGTGGTGCTTGGTTGCTTGTTGCTCCCCACATCTTCCAATAGGAAGCATTGTTAGCCAGTGTCAGTGATTGCTGGCTCCGTTGCTGACCATTCTTTGTAAACAACCTTTATAAATCATCGTTAGTAACCTTTGCTATTAGTGACTCATCTGACTCATATAATAAGCATCTGTCGTTGACTATCTGTTTAACTAAAGCTAAGAACTATTCATCATGCTGATCATTGTTGATAATGATTCTCTATACTCAGCCATGATTGGTTATCAAGCGTCCTTTGTCTATAGGATAAATCCAGGCAGTTGCAAAATACTATGAACACTTAGTCTGAGCCAGTTACACGAAGAAAAAGTGTGAGCCAATTCCACTTGTATACAATTATATCAGCATAATCAACCAATTCTGCATCTGCTGCTAGTCATCAATGAATCACAAACAATGATCTACATCACCATTCCTAATCATTGTGAACCATCAATTGGTCATGTCACTTGACCATCAATCCCAGGATCTACCTTAGGTAGCTTGTTCCCTATAATTCTTTTCAACTCAAGAATCATCAGTGCACCTGGATGGACCACTATCTACAATGTAATTAACTAGCCAATTTACCAATTACAGCTAAGTAACTAGCCAATTACAGCTAATATAGCCAATCTTTAGTATAATGCAGCGAATTAACCAGCTGTTTAACCATTACTTTGGCATTAGCCAGCTGATTGACCACTATTTACCAGCCTAACCAGCTTGCGAACCACGATTCACAGGCTTGTTTTGATCATTATTAACCATTAGTGAAACAGTTAAGCATTGACTAACCAGCAGGTTCCCTAACCAGCAGGTTCAATACCTCACCAGCCTACTAACCAGCTGATTGAAAGACAAACACGGCAACCATATCGCCAGCAATTTGCCTGTGGGGCCCCGCCTCTACGTCTCCAGCAGGAAGATCCAAGTCTTGAAGTGCCTTCCGCAAGCAGTCCGGTGAATGACAGGGGGTCACATGGTTTGTCTCAATGGTGGCTAGTGATGATTCGCGGTGGTTTCATGGTAGTCCATGGTGGTCAAAGTGGTGGCTGATGATGTTGGACCAAATGATGGTTGAATGATGGTTAAATTAAATGATTCAAATGGTAGTAAACAGTGGTTAGAGGATTGCTAAATTAGTGAACTACCACTGATAGGGCTCGATGGTGATTTTTAAATGAATGAACTATCAAATGGTTAGTTAAATGGCGATTAATGATAGTTCTCGATGGTTCTTGAAGGTCGGTTGATGGTTGATGATTGATGGTGATGATGGCCAAGAATGGTGGTGACTGACGCGGTTCAATGGTGGCTGATGGTTCGAATGGTGGTGACCATGGTGGTTCATGGTGGTTGTTGTCGGGTTATGTACGGTTATGTTCATTACTAAAGGGGGATGATGCTTATGTTACTTACTGCAGGGTGATGATGGTTATCTTAGTTCTTAGTTACTATGGAGGGATAATTAACAACAATAGTACAATAGTCAAGAGATATGGCAATAGTAGAGAATATAGAGAATGACAAGTAACGACAAAATACGATAAGAAAGAGTCTGAAAGAAATACGCAACCAGCAACACTTTTTGCGGATGACCACTGACAATTAGAAACAACCCACTGGATGAGAACCGACCAGTGGTAGTCACTATATCAGATTCTCTTTTTGAAGAAGTGGCGATACTCCAGTGGGTGGTTTCAACGATGCCGATCAACGCAGATGCCCAACCTGGCTCATCATTCTTTGTAGGGACAAAACTACATAGCTAAAACACTCAATAGAAACCAATACTCTTTGCTACGTTGACCAGTGGGAATCACCATCAGAAGCACAGTATCCAGCCAAGAATTCGTATCACCGTAACATCGCTATGAACCAACCGAACTGGTCTGTCATTCCCAGTCTCCAGTATCACAATGATGGCTTTTTTCTTGTCATCAAGATCAACAACTCAATACCAGCATCAACTTCCAGCAACCTCCAGCAAACACCCAACAAACCAACCAACCAGTTATAGTTGGTATACCCTCTGGTATACTAACGTGGCAATGGAACACCCACCATTTTGTTGGGAATCCCTTTGAAATCATCCATCTACGGTGGATTTTCCATTGCCATGTTAGTTCACCAGAGGGTATCCCTATCAAACGGTCGCTTATTAATAAGGCCGACCAACCAACCTCGGTTCACCAACCAGCCGTAACCAGTCCCAGTCGTCCACCGCCACGGCCGGCCTTCTGCAGCTCGGTCGCGTCCAGCGCACCATTGCCATCCTCGATTGCCACACCGCGGTCATGGCATGGTATGGCAAGGGAATTTTTGGGACTCCATGGGTTTCCCAAATGAATAGGTATAACCGAAGATTATAAACCCATGCCATATCAAAATTCTAGGTATAACTAACATGAAATGCCATAGCCAAAGGATTACCAAATCACCTGACATGAAATTCTAAGTAATCACAATTGCAATGATGATAAATAGACCACTGTCATTCTCTTGGGTATATAATCAAAATAGCACGCGTTCACCTGATAATCTTTGAGTAATAATTCCATCGTGATTGAATTCATCATGATTAGCAAGAATGATACTGGCAAATTACTATCCGGTTGTCGATCATTTAATGATGATGGTGTTTTATGAAATGACCTTGGGAAGCATTGCCAGTCATGAAATCACATAACATTATATAACCAAAACTAGCTGTATCATCAACCAGGGGCCATTCAATGATGGTTGAAGGGTCCTTCAACCCGTGATGCTCCTGAACCAAGGATGTTGTAAACTGGTTGGTGAGGAGCGTCATGTTCCAAGTTCGTGGAACAACCAGGTACATTCTGTAGATTCACCAGGTAATCCACCACTTCGTATTAAGTTAACATACAAATAGTTATATACCATCTGCTTGTGGAAGCTCCATATGTTCTGATTGGAATATGTTTTCTGGATGGTTGTTTCGATACTATTGTTGAATTCTAATTTGTTCAATGATTCAGGGCCTGTACGGCACATGTGAGATCACAATCACTGTAGATTCATACAACAAAGAGTTCGTAGATGTCCTGGCCTCAACCAACCCTTAGAAGTTGTCCATCATCCCATCACCCAGCGAAAAACCCATCAACCACAGGGTTCTCCACAGGATTGTCCCCTCAAAATCCACTTGAAAATACTCATCGTCGATGCAAAATCAGGTTTTTGGGCCAACCCCTCAGCAAACAAGTCGTGTGCAAACTTTGGACATGGACCCATTGACCCAGCATTCGTCCTTCAAACCTTGACGCCCAATGATGGCCAATTAATGGTGGTCATCCGTTATGATAAATCATTGATTATCATCAATCTAAAATACTTACTCTGTAGCCGCAGTACAACACTCTCTGGTTGATGGTTTCAACCCCTTTGAACATATGCTTGTCAACCAACCGTTTGTTCATAACTACATTTTAGAAACTCAAAAATGTCAATCAAACCATCAACCAGTAGCAGTAGTTCTCTCATTGTTGTTGATCATTATCCCCTATGATTAACCACAACAACAATGATATCACAGGGGATAATGATAATCATCATTATAGGGGATATTGACCATTAATTGTTGCTTAGTAGTTCGGGGTTGTAATCATATTGTTATGATTAACCATAATTAATAGGTATCACTTAGTTATAACCCCTATAAAACCTTTTCTCAACCTTTTTTTCTCAACCAAGCCTGTGATCTCCCCAAACTTCCCCCCCCCACACACCGCCCTTGCGGCGCGCCATGCCCTTGTTGCGCCCAAGCTGCACCGTCGTAACGCTGAAAGGCTTGGGCTAAGATGGCCAGCTCCTTCGGCGATGAACCCTGTGGTGATTGGGGGGGTAAGCCATGGTGAACAAAATTACGGCTGAGTCGGTAGTTAAGCCATTACTACTGGTTAAAATGAAGTTTGCCAGCAGAAGTGATTAGGTGAAGCTGAACAATGTTGGTTCATACTGGTTACCAATGACCTAATCAATGACCAGCTGATGCTTAATCAGTGAAGTTGAACAAACTTTGAATGGTTATAAAAGCTTAAGTTAAATGGGTAATTAAGCTGATTAAGTGTAAGCCATTGTTGTGGTTAAGCTGAACGCGCTTGGTTATCACAAAGATTATAGTGGCTGGTTAATAGTGGTTAACTACAGTAAACATGGTTTGTCACATATTATATAGTCCCATCTTTGCTGGCGACTGGGCGCTGGTTAAAATTGCTTGTAATGGCATGAGTCCGTTAACTATCATTTGTTGTGGCAATCATCATCTGTTGGACATCACCATTGTTAATCACCACCAGCCGTTGATCCATCACCATGATCCTGTTTTTCCTTTCAACATCCAAGATGTGCCCCAAAAATAGAAAGAGACAGCGACACTCAGCATGTTTATTTGCCCAAGCTATCTTCATGATATCTCATCATAATTTTGGCCTCTCTTGAACGCATTCATTAGCGCCCCCAGAAGAGAATCAGATAATCCGGCTTCTTTGACCAGCTTAGATTGGACCTATCCCAGGTAGCTGGAGTTCCTCTGCCAACGATTGTCGAGTAGCATGGCCGAGCTCAAATCAAATGCCGTGTTCATGTCAACAAAGCCTCCATATTTGGTGGCAGATCCCAAGCTGCTGTCACTGGGGACTGGTTTCAGGCTTCAGCTGGATCTACCATTAAGCATCATTAACTCTTCTCAAAGATGATTCACCATCATCCAATCATCCTGGGATTTATTTCTCAACCTCCGGAAAACTAAGCTATCTAAGCTTGTTAGCTGGACACTCACCATTCAACAGCCACATCATCCCCCAAAAAAGCGGCGAAACAAACCCGAGGAGGCTGCCGTCCTCCTTCGCCGCTTGAGTCCGTGCCTATGGCGGCCCAGGTGTCATCCGAGCAATCGACGTTGTGAAGTTCAACTTCTTGATGACAATCACTAACAATCACTACCGTCACTAGAATCACCATCAATCATCATCAATCATCATCATCATCATCGTCGTCTTCGTCATCATCATCATCATCATCATCATCATCATCATCATCATCATCATCCTCATCATCATCATCATCATCATCATCATCATCATCATCATCCTCATCATCAACATCGTCGTCGTCATCATCATCAACATCGTCGTCCTCATCATGGTCGTCATCGTCATCATCATCATCATCATCATCATCATCATCATCATCATCATCATCATCATCATCATCATCATCATCATCATCATCATCATGGTCATCATCGTCGTCGTCATCATCATCGTCGTCGTCATCATTATCATCATCATCATCATCCTCATCACCATCATCATCATCATCATCATCATCATCATCAACTATCGATTATCTGTTTGGTGCTTTGTGGCCATCCCAGGAAAGCACATGTTGTTCCAACAAACCGTAGTTCCTGCGTTTTCAAAATGGATACACATTTGAAACCACGAGACAGCCAGCATCATGAACTACTCGTCACTGTTATGACTGTTATGTATATAATACTATGGGGATAGTAGACTGTGACAACAAGAGATCAGGGATCGTCAGGAATCACAAAAGAAATGACAATGAAAACATGTTGCATGTCAAAAATGTGGTTACGCCACCAGGTAAGCTCAGCATCGTTCTTGCAACAACTAGCCAGTACTGAATTGAACCGGATGCTGCTGGCCTCTATCTACATTTCCAGCATTGCACAGTTTTGCTCGTCTATCCAGCTAAACAAATTGTTTTGTGGGTGTGTTCATCGCAATTAGTGAAGATTGCTTGGCTCGGGAAACCCATAATATCCAAATCTGTAAGACACTCGCACACACACACACAAACAAACACAAATGCAAACATTGGCTCCCCATTCCCGAAACATCTTTTTTACTGATGCCCATTGCCCACTCAAATCGCTCTGAGGATTTCTGAAGTCCTTCTGTCGGAGGTGGACCAACGAACAAATCAGTGGGAAGGCTCAAAGATTCACAATCAAACATGATTTGTGAATCACAATTGGTTGATTGTTTGATTCACAATCAGTTGGTTGTTCCAAGCATGATTCACGATCAAATCATACGCTTTACAAAAAAAGCGAACAACCAGCCCCAAATTGCTCACTGGCATGAATGATCATTCTGGATAAATCAAAATTACAGGAAACCCTAAACCAGACATAGCTAAAAATGTAGGGGGAGGAGTGAAAGCCATAATTGTTCATTGGCGACCATTGACCATCATTAGCTAACAGTTAACCAATATCAGCCAATATCATGGTCAGTCATTATCAACTGAGCGACCACTAGCACACCGCGATTGTGAAGCAACTACCATCAACTCCTCCACATCAACATCAATATGTTGACGATGAGTTAATCTGGCTGGACCTTTTTCTACAATGAATGTTCAATGAATCACCAGTCATCAGCACATATGATTCACACACATGTGACATGTGATGAATCAAATCATCGCCTTGTTTTGCAAATGGTTCGTGTAAAATGAACCAATCATCCGCATGTCTCGTGGCGAGTTCGCGCCCCACAAGTCTCTGCCTGATCACCACCGAGCCACGCTGATTGCATCGGACACTTTGCTGAAGCTTCGTGCAGGAGCGAAGGACGGTATCCATCTTGGTGCAGGTTGGGCTGCGAGATCTGGTAGGCTACATGGCCTGATTCTTCACATCCCAAGGCTAGGACCAAATCATCAACTGCCACAGCGATCTACCAGGGGCCGGCTACAGCCACGGCCATGGCTGAATGGGATGGCTCCGATGACATGGTCAGCCCTGGAGCTTGATCATGGGCTTGGTATTCCAATGCGCGATGTCGGGGTGAAGATAGGGGTACCCCCAAAATGGTTTGTTTATTACTATAAACGGTACAGAAAGGATGATTTGGGGGATGCCCTATATTGAAAAACTCCCATATGGTTGTGAGTCAATGGATGAACATCGCAACAAAGACTTGGTAAATCATTTCGGGGTAATGAGTACGGGTACAGGGCCTTGCCCCAAAGCCATATGGGCAAACACAAGACGGGCATCTGGAGCCACTGTTCTTAGAGGTTGTTTTCTTTCAGATGTTGGTTGTAAATAATAATGAAAACCTATTCAGATGATGATGATGATGATGATGATGATGATGATGATGACGATGATGATGATGATGATCATGATGATGATGATGATGATGATGATGATGATGATGATGATGATGACGATGACGATGACCATGACCATGACCATGACGATGACCAGGTATTCAGATGATGATGATGATGATGATGATGATGATGATGATGACGATGACGATGACCATGACCATGACCATGACGATGACCAGGTATTCAGATGATGATGATGATGATGATGATGATGACGATGACGATGACCATGACCATGACCATGACGATGACCAGGTATTCAGATGATGATGATGATGATGATGATGATGATGATGATGATGATCCCAAGTATACAGCAGCCTATCAGGACAACAACAATGGTCACGAGTGTGGTGAATGTTGAAGATGCCATCTACGAAACAATCCCCTGGAAGCTAAAAAATCATCATGTCGCACAGGAAAACCAGCTAAATGAAGGGTAGATCCAAGGTGTTAGTTTCCCAAACAACCCTGAATGAATCAGCTTAATCATTGCTCAGGCGCCATCACTATCCATCTTGTTGACCTCATCAGCTGCATGATCATCTGCCGAAGCAGCTACTTAGGCATTGATAAATCATAGCCATCAGCAACTACCCATGACTTGCCCTTGGACGTGCCGCCAAAGTACGGAAGGCGACCCACTCCTCGCGAGGGAGTCGACGAAGGCGGCGAGTGGAGATTACCAGAAGAATAATTATCCAAGAAAGTAGCAACAATTTACCGTCATTTGTAGTGGTTTCACTGGCTTACTTATTTGCAGTGGTTTCCTAGTATTTTTTCTGGTTTAACCAATGGGTTGATTGTTTCATGGGCTCGACTGGCTCGAAGTCCCAAGATCTGCCGGTGACCGTGGTCGTGCCATCAGCCCCAGAGAGGTCATGGCGGTCCATCTGTAAATGACCCACTGGTGGCTCAGAATGAGAGAAACGCTGTGCCGTGCCATGCCCCTGATACGGTGGACTACACATGAAATGGTATTGCGTTCACCATCTATCATAGCAGGTGTGGAATTAAGCGTCTATAGAGGTATTATGGGCTTTTGACCATTAATTCATAGCGGTAAAGGGTTTAACCATCTACCATCAGGGGCTTTTACAAATCCATTTAAGGGCAGCGAAGATAAAATAACACACCCCGTGCGTGGCAAAAGGGAGCTTGAAATGAACTATACCAGGTGTATTCCCACAAGGATTCTGATGAGACCAGGTGCCATGCAATCAATCCGGGAGGGCGGGGATCCGACGAATAAAAGCCCGCCAGCAGGCGACGAACCACAAACGGCCATCCGACGAACCACAAACGGCCATCCGACGAACCAAAACCAAAGTTTCAGCCCACGACCGGCCGCGCACAGGGCCCACGACTAAAAACGCAAACTTCCATGAGAAACCCCTTTTCGAACTTGCAAGGGCCCAAATCCTTCAAAAAGGGGTCTCGGAGACGTATTTTGTAGTAGGTTCTCGTCCCGGGCTTCCTGGAGCCCCTTTTCGCACTTCCTGGGGCCCAAATCCTTCAAAAAGGGGTCTCGGAGACGTATTTTGTAGTAGGACGCCAGTTCTACGGATTTTTGTTGGGAACCTTGTGCTTTTGTGCGGCATTGCGTGATGTAAACCGTTTTGACGCCGGGTGGCACAGGTCCTTTAGCTCAGTGGATAAGGCGTCATCCTCCAAAGCCTCTTGGGATCAAAGAATTGCGGGCTCAATCCCGGGCGGGGTCTTCTTTCCATCCAAGGTGTGAAGCCGGAGGGCATGTTTTGTGGCTGACTGGCAGCGAGGCCCGATGTCCATGAGCAGCGAGTGTCTATCTACCGACAGCAAAGCGTCTGTGTCTCCGCTTCAGCGGCCAGCTGCCGCGGGCTGCGACCCGCTGTTTTGCAGGGCTTGTCGGAATCCTTTTTGAGCTTGCCGGGGCCCAAAATCCTTCAAAAAGGGGTCTCGGAGACGTATTTTGTAGTAGGTTTTCTTCCAGGCCTTCCTGGAGCCCCTTTTCGCACTTCCTGGGGCCCAAATCCTTCAAAAAGGGGTCTCGGAGACGTATTTTGTAGTAGGTTCTCTTCCGGGCTTCCTGGGGTCCCTTTTCGCATTTCCTGGGGCCGAAATCCTTCAAAAAGGGGTCTCGGAGACGTATTTTGTAGTAGGTTTCTTCCAGGGCTTCCTGGAGCCCCTTTTCTTATTCCTGGGGCCCAAATCCTTCAAAAAGGGGTCTCGGAGACGTATTTTGTAGTAGGTTCTCTTCCCGGGCTTCCTGGAGCCCCTTTTCTTATTCCTGGGGCCCAAATCCTTCAAAAAGGGGTCTCGGAGACGTATTTTGTAGTAGGTTTCTTCCAGGGCTTCCTGTTTAAAAAGGCTTCTCGGAGACTTCTTTTGAAATAGGTTCTCTTCCCGGGCTTCCTGGAGCCCCTTTTCTTATTCCTGGGGCCCAAATCCTTCAAAAAAAGGTCTCGGAGACGTATTTTGTAGTAGGTTCTCTTCCCGGGCTTCCTGGAGCACTTTTTGGCACTTCCTGGACGTGTTTTGTAGCAGGTTCTTTTCCAGGGCTTCCTGTTTAAAAGGGCTTCTCGGAGACCTCTTTTGTAGCAGGTTGTCTCCCAGGGCTTCCTGGAACACCTTTTGGCACTTCCTGGGGCCCAAATCCTTCAAAAGGGGGTCTCGGAGACGCATTTTGTAGTAGGATCCCGTCCGGCCAAAACATTTTTTTGCCCTGGGACTGTGTGGCAGAGGAGGCGCCTGACGGCTGGATCTATCAGACTAGATGAGCTTCTGCCAAACGAGGTTCCCGGAGGTTCTGGTGGACGTTGTGTACTAGTGCTCAATAATAAAGGGGCAGGGTTCCCGGACCAAGTTCCCGAGACTCCGGCGCAGTGTGGTATACAGCGCCCAATGAGGTTCCGGGAGGCCAAGGTTCTGTCAAAAAACGGTCTCGGAGACGTATTTGGAAGTAGGTTCTCTTCCCGGGCTTCCTGGAGCCCCTTTTCGCATTTCCTGGGGCCCAAATCCTTCAAAAAGGGGTCTCGGAGACGTATTTTGTAGTAGGTTCTCTTCCCGGGCTTCCTGGAGCACCTTTTGGCGCTTCCTGGGGCCCAAATCCTTCAAAAAGGGGT
>VSDK01016318.1:95744-106922 GCA_009767595.1 Symbiodinium kawagutii | reverse complement strand
ATTTGACCACTTTCAGGTATTCCTGCAGAGTGAACCGGACGTTGAATTGCTGTTCCAAGTTCCACCAGACACTGACATTTGGGTAGTGCATTTCACTGGTGCCCAGCAAGACATCCTGCTCCTTGCCTCAGTGTGGCACCAGGCCTTGACTGTGGAATGGCAGGATCACCATGGACGACAGGTTTGCATGCAGATTGATGATGACACACATTTGCGCATTGTGATTCGCCCAGATGGCCGCCACACCTCGACCCCAGTGGCACTTTTGACACATGCAATTGCTGCCCGTCTCATCCAGACACTTGCATTGGCCACGCATCAAAGTGATACACAGCCCAACTTGGTGATCAAAGACTTTGTGTCCACAGTTGCTGCCTTTGATACCACCACTATGCCCAACCTACACCCGGTGTTCACCTGCCTTCGACATGCCTACTCTTATTGGTCACACGGATTAGCACCCAGGCTTGTTTGCAGAGGAAAGCAGATCATCCAAGAAACAGATCCACAGGAATTGTTTGCGGTCGCGGGCAACCCCGTGAGTATGGTAGCCCACCTTGTCATGCCTCTGAAAGGAGGAACTGGTGGCTCCAAGAGTGACCACAAGAGAACAGTTCACAGCATGCTTGCATCCTTGTTGGTTGAACATGGCATTCCCTTGGAGCAAGTTCCTGATCATGTCCAGAACCTCCAGATTGCTTTTGGATTTCCGAAGATTTCGCACATTCTGTTCACTGCTGATCCAGAAGACAAGCTGCGCCAATTTCGTGAGCTGTGCAAGCACACCAACATTCCATTGCAAACACAGCAGACCAACACGGACCAGGTGAAAAACAAGTTTCAGAAATTGGCCAACCGCAAGAACACCAACAAGTCAGGTGATCAACTGGATCCTCGACAATACACTTTGGTGACAGGATTCTTCAAGACGAGGGGAGGTCAGGCAGTTCCCATCAATGCGACCTTTTCACCATGCAAACCGGGAGTGACCATGATGTCGCAACATGAAGCCGAACATTGGACCACCATGAAGCATAAGTTGTTGCCAGATGAATGTGCCATTTTCCTCCTTGGTCAACCCCCAGCAGATTGTCCAGCAAAGCGCATAGTTGCGCCAGCGCTCAACCACAACAACCAGACATGTCTGATCTCTGGATTTCTCCTCCAGTTAGGAGAGAAGGAAGTGGTATTCACAGATGATGTTGAGGACCCGATCCAGTGCCATGACATTCAGGTCTGCTCGTTCACAGTTTGGTCTTCTGATTGGACTGAGGAACAGTGGAAAGCCTTTCAAGAGGCGCCAGTGAAACAGACTAAGAAGGTGCTGGAAGCCGATGGTGTTCAAGCTGGCCTTCAAATGCCTTTTGGCCGCACCTATCACAACAACCAGGTTCCGTGCAAACCCCATGAAAGCAACTCCATTCAATTCCATTGCGAAGTTCTTGTGAAAGAGTTGCGAAGTCTCCTTCGCCAGGATGATTTGGATTGATGCCCCAGCCAAGAAGATCGAAACCATTGCCTTGACACACCCTGGCACAGCAGGCCTATGCAAAGGCCGCCGCACATTGGGAGTTCGATGCGAGAATCGCCACTTTGAAGAGGTTTGGAGGCTATTTCACGGTGACTTGGCACCGCAGCAAAAACCACCAGATGGAGACCTGTATAAAGCCCAGAATCTCCCATATGGAGTTGATCGCCAGGTCTTGGAAGAATGGTTGGCAAAGATGGAATGGCAGGCCTACCCGTTGAAGAGCATTGGATCCAGGGCATGGATTCTAAAGTCAGCTACCCCTCCGTCATCAGAAGTGCTGACCTTCAACACAGAACCAGTGCTCATTCGCCGACTTGCTCAGAAACCAGTGGCCTCATCTGGACTGATCGTGGGACCTCGTTCCAAACCTGCCCCCATGAAACCCAACGCAGGACCTGATCATCGTGCTTCGGCCTATCGTACAGGTGATCCCTACTATGACCCATGGAAGACCAACACCACCCTGCCAGGTCCATTGACAGCCATGCCAGCAGCGAGCTCAGCACCGTCGACAGCAGCTCCAGTGCAGGGCCCCACCATGGCAATGTTGAACAAGCATGATGAACAGATCGCAGCCCTGGAATCGGCATTGCAACAAGTTCAGGACACCCAACGAACCACCACGTCCAAAGTTGAGGACAGGATTGCACGAGTTGAGACAGTTGTCACACAGCAATCTGAAGCCACCAAGCAATGGTTTTCCGATTTTCGTAAGGAATTCAATGATTCCTTTCAAACAGCAGCCAGACAGCAGGACCAAAAGATGCAATCCACTCTTGATGAACTCAAGAGTTTGTTCCAACGAGCTGAAAGCAGATCAGACAAGCGCAAGACCCCGGAGATTCCCTCCGATGAAGATGATATGTAAGCAACACGTGATGCGAAACTTGCATGCCTTAATTTATCTAAGGCTGAAGCACTGCACCAGGTTGATCAACTTCGTGTATCGACTGAGCATTGCCAGCCCCTTTTGCCTTCGGAGGGATAACCTTCTGACCTCATGCCAGCTGCACCAGGTCTGCAGCTTGTGTGCCCAATCCACGTTTTTTTGTGTACAGTGGTACTTGTGCCTTGGAGGGATAGTTGTGCTAGTTTTGCTTAGCATCATGATATCATTGCTTAGGGTTCAATGTCAACGTTCCAATGATGCTCTGATAGACGCAATTTCCACCATGGCCCATTGGGAATGCCACACCAAGCATTTTTTAATCGTTAGGACAGTCGTTGCTTCTTGCATTCGGTTTGACCACGGCACAATGCGAACGTCTATGGAGCAGTCACTTCGAGCCCAGCGTCCAGCTGAGCAACCGGTTTTGCCCATGGAGATACAACTGAGCCATTTGATACCGTTCCTGCTTGTAGCAATAAATCAGGGATATTGCCACAATTTGCTCAGCAACTTTTTCCATCGATATTGCCTGCACATAGACACCTGGCCTCCCATTGTCCCACTTGTGCCTTTTGCAACCCAAAGCATATCGACTGCGTTAATGCCCTACCCTTTGGCCCTGCTAGGAAGTGAAACAACGCCAAGCAGGACCAGTTTGATCCCCACCGACATGCTCCAGCAGAAGCTGACTTGTGATGCCTTTGCAGGATCCCCCTCTCGACCGAGTCCTTCCTATGATCCTACCCTTGCAGTGCATGATGTTGACATATCCAGAGCAGATAAGCACAATCATGACCCGTATTGTGGATGCCGCATCGGAGAAGCTGCACATCCAGGCCCACTCGTAGATACCATGACAGTACGCCTAGGTTTGTTGAATCCTACATCTATGAAGGACAAGTTTGACTACTTCCGAGACCTTCAATGCCATATCTTGGCCATGTCCGAGAATAGTGCTACCACCACCATGCAGCATCACATGAACACTACCTTCAGAAGAGCCGGTTATACCCAGGTATGGTCACCACCTGTCCCACCACATTTCACACATCAACGTGAGGAAGCTTCCTTGAGAGGATCCGCCAGTGGAGTCTCTTGCCATTCACAATTTTCCATCAGGCCAACACGTATCCCTTTGACGCCAGGACTAGACCCAACACGCATCGTTAGCTGTGTGGTCCAGATTGGACATTGGGAGCTCCATATAGTGGTTGTGTATGGTTACCCAGCAAGCCACCCTCAGTCCAAGCTTCGCACATCCCGCTTGATTGCCGAGGCCATGCGACTTGATGCATTAGTTGGGATTCCTTGCCTGATCTTGGGAGATTTCAATCACCCACCTGCCTCCCTCAACCCATGCCTTGCGATGCAACAACAGGGCTACCAGCCCCTTGGCGAACTTTACCATCGACTATACCATACTGATATGCCGCCTACATGCAGAGAAACCACACATAATGACCAGGCCATGGTCCACCCAAGTCTGGTTGAGTATGTTCGTGCTGTTCATGTGGATAAGTCGAAATTCCTACATGATCACGATCCAGTTATCATCACCCTTGCACTGCCCATCACCATTCCACCCAGGTACCAGTGGAGACTTCCCAAGCCTTGGACACCCTTTGAACCCTCGCCTGCTGAGATTGGTTCCCATTTTGAGCAACTTGTGGTAGCCAAACCTTATCACTCTCGCACCTCGCAAGCAACCATTGGAGCAACCTCTCACGATCGGCAGGATGCGGCCTTCCCTGATGACATGTCTACAGATACCTCCGCAGCTACTGAGCCTGAGACTAGTGAATCACCTGCTTTTGCCCACCACCTTACTTGGTGGTCGCACCTTTGTGAGCAAGCAGTGGACCAGGCACTGGTCACCCAACATCATGCTGACCAGCAGCGACACCCGCAGAAATCACTTCCCCGCAATGCTCGTGGACGATGCTGTTCGCGGAAATTGGTACGACTCCAAACAGCCCGGACTATCAAACTCGCCTGTCAGGGCCAGTATGACCCTGCAGCTGAAACAGCCAGTTTCAATACCATGAAATGGATCAAGCAGACCAGACGAGTTCAAAGTTTGCGCAACCTTCGCAACAAGCATCCAGATTCGCCTGCGCCGGAACAACTACAACAGGAGTGGCAATGCATCCTTCGTGCTAAGGGTTTTGGCAACTTTGCACGCTGGTGTGCCTACCAACCAGAGCTTTCACACTGCCCTCTGCAGTGCCCTGATGCCACATTCCTCAATGACCTAGCACAACTACTACGTTTCCATACAGATGATAAGATTGCTATGGAACAGAAACATAGGCGAACCATGGCTAGGTACCATAAATATTATGATGAGCACAGTGATCACCTTCGTCGTACCGTTCGAGCAATCAAAGGAAATGCTCACCCTCCATTGCAAGTTGTTCACTATGATATCACCTCCCCAGCCTCTTTGACAGCACAGGACCATGGGATGCTTGAAGTCCTGCTTTCAGACCAGATTGCATTTAGGCCCCTTCAGCCTGCCGCCTACTCAGGTCATCCTTGTGTAGTTCAATACCAAGAGGGACATAAGCTAGTTGCCATGCTTGAAGATGCGGACACGATGGTCCCGTCCCAAGGGGAGGTCAAGCAACCTTGCATCTCCCAACAAGATGAGGTCATTCATCATCAACTCCACGAGTTCTGGAATCAGTTTTGGAACCGTGACAGCTCCGAGGAGCTACAGGACCAAACACTCTGGACAACTTTTGAAGATATGATACGAACATTCCCCGACCTGCCCCCAGTTCATCTTCATGTTGATGACCCGGAACCTTGGATGGCAGCTGCCAAACATCTCAAATCCAACACTGCCAGGGGCCACGATGGCTGGTGGGCGGATGAACTCAGCCCCCCCCCCCGCCAGTGTTTTGAGGCACTAGCTGAGGTGATCACGCACAACATGCATGAGCCGGTACTTCCATCATATGGTAACCATGCCATCACGTTACCCTTGTGTAAAAAGACTACCAGTGAACGGGCCAATGACACCAGGCCCATAACTCTTCTCCCAGTGATTTACCGCCTATGGGGAAGAGTGGTGACACAACAGGTGCTAGCACAATGGGCCCCACTAATCAATCCCAACGTGGTAGGTTTTTTGCCGGGAAGATCTCCCCAGAGATACATGCTCAAGTTGCAACATGACCTGGAACGTTTGCACATGCATGACCCGAATGCCCACATTGGCTGGCAGGGTCTGACTTTAGATTTGGTGAAGTGCTTCAACATGTTTCCAAGGCTACCAGCCAAGATCGCCCTCCAAAAGGCTGGCGTACCATCTGCTTTTATCGACCAGTGGTACCACATGCTTAATAGCCAAACCAGGTGGTGGAAAATCAACCATGGCATGTACCATTCGGGCCTCACAACAACCGGCACTCCGGAAGGCGACTCTTGGAGCGTGTTGTGTTGCATCGCCCTTGCTCGGCTTTGGATTGAATGTGTACAAACAGAATCCGTAGACCCATATAGCTACGCAGATAACTGGGCTTGGAAATCCACTAGTACACCTTCGAACCTGGCTACTCTCGACCACACCAAAGCCTACTGTGATGCCCTGCGACTTCGCATAGATTGGAACAAGACTTGGGTGTGGACCTGCCAAAGACCAGTATCCCCCACCTGGACCGAAGAGGTTCATGCACACTGTCCCAGTCCTCACCCTGTTCAGACCGTCCATGTTGCCAGAGAACTTGGTTACACAGTGAACTATAACAAAGTGCACTCTCGCAGTACCCAGAAAGACCGACATGACCAGGCTCTTGACTATATCCGAAAGAGTGCTCAACCAACGTTGTCCCTGGACTCCAGGGCCCGCCTGTGTGCTTATGCAGTAACAAAGGCCTTGTGGGGAACAGAATCATACGTGGTAGGCCAAAGCTGGTTCACAGCTCTGCGTTCAGCAATTGCCAAGACTCTGATCATCGACAAATCCCACTCCAATTCCCACCTTGCGTGTGCCTTGCTTTCCAAACACCTTGAGGACCCCGAACTATATCACCTTAAGCAGTGCATCCGTAGTTGTAGAAACATGATCATCTACCAGCCTGAGCAGTACCGGCAAACCTTCTTTCGCATGGTTGCCCACCATAACAGAAAACACACGTCAGTTTGGGGACCGGCAGGGGCTCTTGCCTGGAACTTGGGTAAACTGGGCTGGAACCTTCGTTCAGATGGCCTCATTGAGACTGACACCACGGTGTCCTTTCATCTCACTGACTGTTCTCTGAAGTGTTTAATGCGATACCTGGACCATGCCTGGATGAAACACCTTGTCCAGTGTGAACTTCAGAGACCTGAATGGACACAACTACCAGTGCCTGACCGCGAAGCCACGCTGTCGTGCCTGAACACCACAGCACATCCACAAACCATCGCACAATTCTTGACAGGGGCATCCATGTTAGCCCGACAGGTCCAGCATGTGCCGGCCGCCCAGGCCTACTATGACACAGACAAATGTGCTCTTTGCGGGGAAGAGGACACCTATGAGCATCGTGCATTGCAATGCACTAGCCTAGCCCATGTTCGCTCCAGGTATCCAGATTTGTGTGAGCTGATGGCAGACCTCAACGTGTGCCATGTCAACCTGCCTGTAGTCTATGAGGATCCCCACTATGATTTCAATGTGTGCTACTTCCAACATCGACCTGCTCCGTCTCTCAGCCCTGACATGTTGGACCTCCTGGGCACCTTGGAGCAACAGCATGGCACAGTCACCTGCTATACTGATGGTTCGTGTGACCACCCCAATCAGCCAGTTAGTCGACGGGCAACCTATGCCGTAGTGGTTGATACCATGATGCCTGATTCACTTAAAGACCATGCCATTGACCGTTTTGTAGCCACTGGTACCATCCCGGATGCCTTTCAGGTGTGCTTGCTGGGGGAAGTTGCTGGGACTCAATCCATCCCAAGAGCAGAATTGCAAGCGATCATCAACATTGCGAGTACTGCCTTGAACGTCCATGCCTGGACTGACTCAGCCTATAGCCTCGATATGATAGAACTGGTTCGTTGCACCCCGGATGTTCGATTCCTTCATTCCCTGCCCAACTATGACCTCTTGTTGCAGCTATGGAATTGTGTACGTAGACCTACCTTCACAGCTGGAAAGGTGCCTGCACATGCCCTCAACCCTGCCAGTGATCCACAGGTTCTGACGTGGCGTAAGTTAGGTAACGAAGCCGCAGACCGAGCTGCCAAAGGGTTCCTTCAGCATGTCCACCGCACATATCCACTTGAGCTCAGTCCGCTGCGACGTCAACAGGATATAAAGCGATGTCACCTTTGGTATGACTATTTGCATGAACTACAGGTGGAACGGGCTAAACTTTTTCAACAACAGGACAGTACAGCACCGATAGGGGATGACAATCTCACCTGGGAGGATCAGTTTCTGCTTCTTCAACACTGGACACCGGAGCCTAGCGTACAGTATGTGACACCTGTGGATGCGGATGAAGTGCTTGACAACTATGTTTGGGGCAGTCAGTACGGTGACCTGCTCCTCCGCTGGCTAGCTACTTTGCATTGGCCATCCACCCTTGACGCGTGCGATCCCTGTGGCCTGGGGGTCACTTGGTACGAACTGCTCATGTCCTTTCAGTACAGCACACAATATGGCACGGTAATCAATACTGGCACACAGCATGCGGGATTTCAGCCTACACGTATTGAACCGAATCACCCAGATATTCCATGGTCGAAACAGGTGACATCGTTTGAGAAGGCGCTCAGCTGTCTTCAAGGCTGGTTTGATGACCCTCTATATCCTTCGGAGCGACACATGTCGTCAGCCTTTCGCCTTTTGGGAGGCACGCATGCTAAGCATGGCCTGAAGTATCGACCTATGTACCCATATCAGGAGCGGATCGTGCAAGACTTGCATCGACACTTGGAACGACTTCAGTTGAACCCGAACACTTCTGGTGGACCCACCATCCCGGAACTGGAACCATGGATCACCTGGAGACATTTTCCACAGGACCAGCTTGACTCACAGGCCGGATGGAGCGTGAGGATCAATAGAGCTAGACGAGCCCATAGGCGATGACAGTGTGCATGGTTAGGGTACTACTCAACATGGTCGATTGATCACGTTTGTTTTGTTTTCTTTTGCTTCCTGTCATCCCTATGTAGTTAATGCCACTGCTGCATCTCTCTGCAAGACGCGGGGGAGGTGCACGAGACAGGATTGTCCGAAAGCGCGCACCATGTCTAACCACCATTAACCATTATTAACCACCACTAATCACCACTAACCACCATCAACCACCACTCACCATCACTAAGCACCACTAACCGCCACGTGGGGGCCGCTCCCCCGGCCCTGCTGTGTCCGCCTGTCAGCATGGCTTGAGCCTCTTCGGACAGTTCCTCTGCTGGGTCCTGACCGATTATGGTCGAGAACGTGCCACCGGTGGCGATGGTTGATTAAAGAAGGGGATAATAACTCAAAGAATGGGGATATGCTTAATAACAGGGGTTAATAATGGGGGATATGCTTAATAACAGGGGTAAATGCTCAAAGAATGGGGATATGCTTAATGATTAATTAACAAGGGGATAATAACTCAAAGAATGGGGTTTTATAACTAACTTAATTAATAACAGGGGTAAATGTTTAGAATATTGACCACTATCTGGGTTTTATAACTAACCCTACCCTTCCAGTTACCATTCAGGTAATTAACTGACCCCAAACAGCAATGGTAGAAACCAGCTGGTTACCTACTATAGAGGTAAGTGGAAGGGTAGGGTAACTTAATTAATACTAGGGGCTAATGATAACAGGGGATAAGAATAGAGGGTTGGTGGGCCCCCAACCACGTACACGGGCTAACTACCAGCTACAGGGGGTTATAACCCAATTTTTAATTGCTGGGTGCCCACCTTGTAGGGACTGGGATATTTCTCAGGCCGAATTGCCTGGACCCCCTCGAAGAGGTCAGGTGCTGAAGCAAGAATCGGCGCAGAGGAAGCAAAAATAGAGGATAATAAGGGGAAAATGACCACCCAAAATCTGGAAAAACCAGCAACTTATAGCAATTTACATGGTTGCGGTTTAATTTTGAGCATCCAAAAGAGGGTAGTCGTTTAAATCCCAGCAGCCAGACTAGATCGGTCATTGAACAGGGATGTGACCGGCCAGGGGTACAGGATATCAACCCATAGCCACCGTATAGCTTTTTTACTGAGAAGGTTCCTATCCTCTTACTAATCAGGATGACACATCAAGTAGTCATGATACTCCACCAACAGGTCATAGCTCGCCAGCAATGAGAAGGATCACCAACCAACATGCACGTGAACATGTCCAAGAATCATTCACGAACATAACAACATTGCTGGGTGATGTGAGAATGCGCCAAAAAGCACGAGTTGCAACAGTTCACCCCACTGCATGCAATGTTCTTGGCATGGTTAGTATCCTCCCAAACACTGGGGGTTACACTTGGCATAGGAAAACCCCCTTCCTGATTCCAACAACGATGCCAGTGGGGAACGCCGGCGTTGTTGGCATTGGATGCCTAAGGTGGAACCAGCTTCGACAAGACCGCTGCCGCGGTATCTGCCTCACCAAAGAAGAAGCCAGGAATTGGAATGGACAAGAGATTGGTCCTCGGTCGACGTCCGTGGTGGACCAGTTTCGTGGAAGATCTGCTAAGCTATGGAAGATCAGAAAATATGGAAGGTCTATAAATATATATATATATATATATTGAAGATCGATATATGGAAGATCTATATGAAAATAAATTATGGAAGATCTGCCAATAATAAAAGCCACCACCCGATTCTCCTGAGCTGGGTGATCTATTGGCCAACAACTTTGCACTACATTTCCATGTTTTTTCCATCAAAACAACCAAAATCGATCCTTTTCTAAACACATCTGGGCGGTTTATTTACACCTGGATCTCCAGCGGAGCAGGGTGGGTGGTACCCTCAGGCACCTATTCCTATGGATACCCACCATGGCTTACGTGCAGGTTTCTGTTATTCGCTTCGGAGGGCTGTTCAGCATTGGATTGCCATCACTGGTGACTTGTCCGTGGCCACCTCCACTCTTGTTCTATCCGCAAAAATTGGTGGGAAAGAACCATCACTTTGGAGCTCTTTGGAGGGCTAGAAATCTTACGATCCCATTTTTTGATGACTTTTTGGTGTAGGCCTATGGTGAACAACGGACGTTTTGCTGCTGTCTACTAGCTGCCTGAACTTGTGACCCCCTCTCAGCTGGCGGCCGCTATGGTTGAGTTTTGTCACGATATGAAATCCATATTTTTTGGCCAGTGAACCAATCAACTACCAATGAGCAGTGCTAATTTGGGAAGGAATGGCTTGCGGGGGATTCTCAGCAAAGACTATGAAAGTTCCTGAGACCATCGAATGCGTACATCCCATCAGAAATACACAAAATCAACAAATGAGTATGGACATAGATACAAACAACTAATCAATGAATCATTGTGAACCAGGAACCATTTGAAAGGTTAAACCGGTAAAAATGGGGAAGCGTTCACGTTGCGATGCTCGTCTTCCACTGTCAGTTCTACAAGTGGGACCCCCGCTGCGACACGAGCGTTGCCATTCTTGGTTCGTCCTGTCCCCTGAGTTTCCCCGGCGTACAGAGTGGCGAATCTGTGCACAATTTCACCTGCGAAAATGGCGGCAGTGGCGTGGTAGCAGCCACGGCCTGCATTGACAATCTCAGCAG
>VSDK01016318.1:80769-95733 GCA_009767595.1 Symbiodinium kawagutii | reverse complement strand
GGTTGTAACATGTTGCAACAGTGTTTTTTTAAGAACCAAAACTGTATCAAATAATATATATCTACATAAGTATCGTCAAACCTACCCAGGCCAGTCAAGCATAAACCATAGCTGTGTGGGGACCGGGGAGGTAAAAAAAAAATGCTGTTGGCTTACAAATGTTGATTCTTCTGGCCAGCGAATCTCTGGCAAACTTATCCCAGGTAGCCTACCGCACAGGTGTTCTGTTTCGGGGATACCTACGCAACTACATCATGGCATCCCCATTTAGATCTTATTTAAGCGCCGTAGCCGTAGTAACTATCGACCAGTAACTGTTATCATACTTCTACTGCGGATTTCTAGTGCTCTGCACTTAACGAAGTCCTTCATCAAAGAGATATCCCTTGGAGAGGCAGCTTAGCCTGTAGACCTAGGTTTTCAGCCCTGAAACGCCCTAAAATCACAGATGAAAACCTAAGATTCTAAGATATGCCCTGCTTGGGGCTGAAAAGCTTGTCCCCACATATGCCCAAGGAGTCATATGGCTGAAGGACTTGAAGATGAAAACCATGTGGCTGGAGATATTTTCTAAATTACAATCAGATTGTGCCCATGAAATGAAAACCTTGGAGCCTTAGCATTCAAAATGTTCAAGAAAAGGGCACCCACCATGATATCGGACAGCAACATCCGCAATCCCCCAGAACATCTTCCACCATTGAAGTCAGGTCTGGTGTTTTCATCTCAGATCTCGATACGATAGATACCATAGATTGGGCCCATAGCAAATCTTTGAGTATGAAGGTTTTCATCCAAAAACCTCTTCGCAAATCTTATGGTCTTTGAGTATGCAGATTATGACAGGTTTTAGCATGGAAAAACAAACCTGTCGGGCCACAGCTCAAACAAACAAAAATAAACATAGTTACGTTGGCCTAACAAAACAATAGTATGCAATGGTTATTTGTGATTCTCTCACCCTTTCATCAGAACCATGGCGCGGCCCCGCAGATGATGCCAAGAAAAAAGGTACTGAGCACCAGTAGTACCGCGCAAGGCGGTGGCGGAAGTTTCCAAGATAGGAGCACTATAGGAGTGTGCAATTGTGGTTGCGACGATTGATTGTCCGAGGGATCCGAGAACTGAACATCACTTGGGCCTGACTTCCTACCAATGTGAGCATCGATCTGGCCACTTGACTGGCAGCCTATCTGTCTAGCTATCTTTCTATCAGTGGATCAGTTTTCTGTCTGTCTGTCTGACTGTCTATCTATCTATCTATCTGATGATCTATTCGTTTATCTATCTGCCTATGTACTTGTCTTTCTATCTACCTCACTATCTATCTCGTCATCTTTCTGTCTATGTATCTATCTATCTACCTGTCCATCTATCTATTTATCTATCTGCCTATCTATCTATCTGTCTATCTATCTACCGAATTATTTGTCTGATCATCTATGTGTCCATCTGTCTATCTTTCTGTCTATCTACCTGACTATCTATCTACTTTTCTATCTGACTCTCGTTTCGTCTACCTATCTGTCTATCTATCGACCCATCTAGCCATCTGAATCTGGCTATCCAATTGTCTGTCTATTCCATCTATCTATTCTAGCTATTCTATCTATCTATCTATCCATCTATCTATCCATCTATTCATCCATCGATGCATCTATGTCTCTGACTATGCATCTAGCCACCCATGGATCTGACTATCTGCTTGTCCATCTATCTGGCTACCTCTTTGTCTAGCCATCTATCTATCTAGCCATCTTTCGTCTATCTATCTATCTGTCTATCTGTTTATCTTTCGCGCGCAGGCAGCGTGCCAGTTTTGAGAATCATGAGTCATCAAAAGTGCTCCGAACATGTAATGTTTTTACGATTTTGACTCCCAAATGTGCTTCACGCCCAGGTTTCTTAACGATTTTGCAAGTTGCAACTTCCAAAAGTGCTCCGAACCTGACATGTTTTTACGATTTTGACTTCCAAATGTGCTTCGCGCCGAGGTTTCTTAACGATTTTGCAAGTTGCAACTTCCAAAAGTGCTCCGGCGCTGACATGTTTTTACGATTTTGACTCCCAAATGTGCTTCACGCCCAGGTCTTTTAACGATTTTGCAAGTTGCAACTTCCAAAAGTGCTCCGAAGCTGACATGTTTTTACGATTTTGACTTCCAAATGTGCTTCGCGCCTAGGTTTTTCCACGATTTTTGCACACACACCTTTCGCCGCAGTGCTCCGCACCCGCCGCTTTAGCGAGGTACCCTTCTGGACCCTCATGATACACGAAACCTTGCAAAACACAGCATTTCGCGACTTTCCTAACATTTTTTGCGCGCTCGCACTCTCATCTTTCGCACATCTGCATAAGCGATCTGCCCTAGCTGAGTTGTCCATATTGTCGGAAGTTAGACTTCTAAACTTCCTTCGATGAAGGTGTTCATGGAAAAATCCGTGACAAAACTCTTTGAGTATGAAGGTTTTCATCCAAAGAAAATCCTGCACAGATCTTTGGGTACGAATGTTTTCCGGGAAACCAAAACTTGGTTGATGACCATGAAGGTGTTTATGGAAAAAATCCATGACAAATTTTTGAGTATGAACGTTTTCACGGAAAAAACCGTCTGTGATCTTTGAATGTGACGGTTTTTGTGGAAAAATCTTCTACGGATCTTTGAGCATAAAGGTTTTCATGGAAAAAATCCTCGACAGATCTTTGAGTATGAAGGTGCTCAGGGAAAAAATCCCAACAAATCTTTGAGCATGAAGGTTTTCATCCAAAAAAATCTTCGACAAATCATTGAACATGAAGGTGTTCATGGAAAAAAACCACGACAGATCTTTGACTATGAACGTTTTCAAACAAATTCCTCGACAGATCTTTGAGTATGAACGCTTTCATGGTAAAAAAACCGACTGTGATCTTTGACATTCTTTGACCGTGAAGGTTTTTGTGGAAAAAAAATTGACAGATCTTTGAGTATGAAGGTTTTCAATGGTTTTCATGGAAAAAATCTGCGGCTGGTCTTTGAGCACGAAGGTTTTCATCCAAAAACATTTCCTCGACAGATCTTTGAGTATGAAGGTTTTCAATGGTTTTCATGGAAAAAATCTGCGGCTGGTCTTTGAGCACGAAGGTTTTCATCCAAAAACATTTCCTCGACAGATCTTTGAGTATGAAGGTTTTCAATGGTTTTCATGGAAAAAATCTGCGGCTGGTCTTTGAGCACGAAGGTTTTCATCCAAAAACATTTCCTCGACAGATCTTTGAGCGTTAAGGTGTTCATGGAAAAAACCATGACAGATCTTTGACTATGCAATTTTCAAGGAAAAAAACATTGACTGGGATCTTCGGTATGAAGGAGTTTGTGGAAAAAATCTTTGACCATGAGGGTTTTCATGGAAAAAAATCCCGACGGGTCTTTGAGTATGAAAGTTTTGGTCCAAAGAAACTCCGCCACAGATCTTTGAGTATGAAGGTCTTCATGGAAAAAATCCGCGGCTGACCTTTGAGCATAAAGGATTTCATCCAAAGAAAATCCTTCACAGATCATTGAGTATGAAGGTGTTCATGGAAAATATCCTCGGTTGATCTTTGAATATGAAGGTTCTCATCCAAAAGACATCCTCTTTGGATCTTTGGCTATGAAAGTTTTCAGGGACAAATTTACGAAAAAATATTTGAACATGAAGGTTTTCATGGAAAAAATTGGCTGTGATCTTTGAGTGTGAAAGACTTGATGGAAAAAAATCCTCGACAAATCTTTGAGTGCGAAGGTTTTCATCCAAAAAAAATCTTCGACAAATCATTGAACATGAAGGTGTTCATGGAAAAAATCCACGACAGATCTTTGACTGTGAAAGTTTTCAAAAGAATCATCGACAGATCTTTGAGTATGAACGCTTTCATGGTAAAAAAAAACGACTGTGATCTTTGACCGTGAAGCTTTTTGTGGGAAAAATTCTCGACAGATCTTTGAGTATGAAGGTTTTCAATGGTTTTCATGGAAAAAATCCTTGGCTGATCTTTGAGCACGAAGGTTTTCATCCAAAAACATTTCCTCGACAGATCTTTGAGTATGAAGGTGCTCGCGGAAAAAAAAATCGACACATCTTTGAGCATTAAGGCTTTCATCCCAAAATAATCTTCGACTGATCTTTGAGTATGAAGGTGCTCAGGGAAAAAATCCCAACAAATCTTTGAGCATGAAGGTTTTCATCCAAAGAAAATGTTCGACAAATCTTTGAACATGAAGGTGTTCATGGAACAAATCCATGACAGATCTTTGACTATGAAGGTTTTCATGGAAAAAAATTGACTGTGATTCTTGAGTGTGAAGGTTTTTGTGGGAAAAATCCTCGACAGATCTTTGAGTGTGAAAGTTTTGATGGAAAAAAATCCTCGACAAATCTTTGAGTGCGAAAGTTTTCATCCAAAAAAAATCCGCCACAGAGTTTTGAATATGAAGGTTTTCATGGAAAAAAATCTCGGCTGATCTTTGAATATGAAGGTGCTCAGGGAAAAAATCCCACAAAATCTTTGAACATGAAGGTTTTCATCCAAAAAAAATCTTCGACAAATCATTGAACATGAAGGTGTTCATGGAAAAAATCCATGGCAGATCTTTGACTGTGAAGGTTTTTCTGGAAAAAAATTATCGACGGATCTTTGAGCATGAATCGACAGATCTTTGAGTATGAACGCTTTCATGGTAAAAAAAACGACTGTGATCTTTGACCGTGAAGCTTTTTGTGGGAAAAATTCTCGACAGATCCTTGAGTATGAAGGTTTTCAATGGTTTTCATGGAAAAAATCCTTGGCTGATCTTTGAGCACGAAGGTTTTCATCCAAAAACATTTCCTCGACAGATCTTTGAGTATGAAGGTGCTCGCGGAAAAAAAAATCGACACATCTTTGAGCATTAAGGCTTTCATCCCAAAATAATCTTCGACTGATCTTTGAGTATGAAGGTGCTCAGGGAAAAAATCCCAACAAATCTTTGGGCATGAAGGTTTTCATCCAAAGAAAATGTTCGACAAATCTTTGAACATGAAGGTGTTCATGGAACAAATCCATGACAGATCTTTGACTATGAAGGTTTTCATGGAAAAAAATTGACTGTGATTCTTGAGCATGAAGGTGTTGAGGGAAAACATTCGCCACAGATTTTGAGCATGAAGGATTTCATGGAAAAAACTCGACAAATCTTTGTGCATGGAGGTGCTCATGGGAAAAAAATTTCGGCTCATCTTTGAACATGTTTTTCAAAAAAATCTTCATGCTCAAAGATCTGTGTCGCACCACCCTCTGCATCTGCGATGTTTTCTGTGCTGTTCATTGAACTTCGCTGCTAGATCTGCTAGGAACCTTGATGGATTCACATCACTGCGGCCGTGCTCGAACGACACACAACACATTCCAAAAACCAGTTCTTGGATAAAAACAATAGGCTCCACATACAATGTCCACATGAATATGGAGGCAATACTTGCGAAGCCCTGGGATTAAAACCTATGATCCCAACATTTGCTCTGTCTGTTGTACTGATGGGTTGACCTGGGATAAAAACCTTGAAGCCCAACATGATTAAAACTCGCAATGACCATGGGTGGTAGAAAAATGAAAAACTATGTTGCTGACATGTCAATGCTAATGCGGCGAAAACACATCTGGATGAAAAGCACCGTCTCCACCCCTAGGTTTTCAGCCTGTTCTAAGCAAGGGAAAAGAGCATCGTGGGAACCCAACCGCGGCCCGTTGCGAAAAGTTGAACGGCCTGCCACAGGTTGTCGTACGGCATCCCAGGCGGATCCCTGTGTGCAGCGCCGTGGGCCCGTGAACGTGCGAATTTCGTGGCGGTTTCTCTAAATAGGGGTACCCAAAATTGGTTTGTTTAGCGCTGAACATGATTATTAACGGATGATTTGGGGGTTCCCTATGACTTGAGAAACACCCACGTGGACAGTACTCAGGAGTTTGTCTCAGTTGTGAGGCTCTGCTAGTGCCAAGAGACGAAGGAGTGAGCGCTGGGAAGGAGTAGTGAAAGGTGCCAGTGACGTTCTTCGTCATGTCCAAGCCAAACCTCATGGGAATCTTAGGCGGCACCGTTCAGCAACTGCGTGGCCTATTTTTGGGATACTAAGCGATGTTGACCCAAGGCGCCTGTGATTCTAGGGGGATTGGCCAGACTGTTTACATGTTTACCCTTTAGTAGCTGGCGGGAAAATGGCCATTCCCAATAGCTAACCAGCGAGAAATGGTGGATGATCAGTTGCTAATTATGTTGGATTACCAGAAGGTACTGATCATTCTTGCTAGAAACTCAACATGATTTGGTCCATTTGGTCCGTGGTCCCCCACTAGTTGGGTGTTTCTTTGTTGAGACTCTGCATGGGAGTAGTAGCATCACACAGCCGAAACCGCGCCATTTCCGCCATAATCCCCAGTTTACCGGGCAGTACAAGGGAAAACCTAGGGAAAACCAACGATATGCTTGGAAAATTTGCTGGTGCATGATGTATGGGAGACCCAGGCTCTTATAAAAAACCATCCACAAATATCAACCAACGACAGTAAAACTGCTGGGGCCAAAAAAACGCGGGGAATGCCTGGGAATTGGCGAACCCCTCAGGGGGCTCGTGGTTCAGCTTTCAAGGCCCTCAGCCACGTCCCGAAAATTAATCCAGGGGTGGTTGAGGGATACCCAAACATCAAGATGTCCCCACATGGTCGACCTGTTGGATCTTGCGTGCTGTTGCTCATTTGTTGCATGGAAATCATATTGCAAGTGCAACCTGCAAAAGAAGCAATCCAGCAACAAGACCACCTCAAAATTATGCAAAAGCCATGTCAATCATATTGGTGCCTTAACATTGGCAAAAAATATTGAACATGGCAAAATTTAAATGAATATCCACTATTTTTGGGGAATGGGAGCTGATTTTGAGGGCTTGATTCGTGAAGGATTTCAGGCAGCCATAAATTACGACTTCTACAAAATGCTGTGTTCTATGCCCCAGTCAGATTTTCTTCATAAGCCAATGATCAATAAAGTAGTCAACTATAAATCAGCTGCAAATCTGAATTATATCATCAGCATACCCTGTATCCACCAGTCCCAATGTAACAAAAAAAACATTGGAGAATACAGGGTTGGATCCAAACATTGGAGAATCCATGGTTTTTAGAATACAGCCCTTGGGTTAGCTAATGGTTATTAGAATACAGAATCCATGGTTAGGCTAATGTTCTCTATTACCCAAGGGCTGGATCCAAACAGGAGCCGCCTGCAGGTTGGTGACCCATGAAGTGGTTCCCATCTGAGGCTCTCCACCAGAGCTGCCGCGGCAAGATGTCGGTCCAATTCCATTCGGTCACCGCCTCAGGCGATGCAAATCATGTGCCGAAAAACTGGTTTAGACGTTCAAGCAGCAACAACAACAACAACAACAACAACAACAGCAACAGCAACAACAACAACAACAACAACCAGTCTGATGGTTGATTGATGTTTCATATTCACCAAATGATGAGCTATCTCAATAGCCAATAACTATACCAACAAGCCCAAAGGGTATCTATGAATCCTATCAGGTCAATTTTCACATACAAAGTGTCATATCTTATCCGCTGAAGTTGGTCTGTTCAAGCAGCAGCTGCTAAAATGTAGCTGGCTGGTTGGACTTTCGGCAAAGGATACGATAATCGAAGCGAGACATGCAAGAAAAAGGCTTGAGATACCAAATCCAATGTGTTTTGCGATATTTTGTGATGACACAATCCAAGTGTTTAACGCACAGTTACATGGCATGCGTGTGCCAAAAATATCATCCCGCCAAAGCAAGTATTGCTCCCACACCTCGGATTCTGCATGAAATATCTTCCAATCTGCTGCCGTTTCCCTTTAGACTCTCTGTCTTGGTATGTGGGTGATGAGCGAGGATCAAAGAAGAGCGAATTTTGTACCGAGAGAGAGAGGGAGCACTTGATGCCTCAGGGGCTAGTAGCTATGTTCCGCCATCTTTAGGCAGGCTGACCCAACTGCTACCAGGAGGGATCATGTTACCATGACACCACCAGTGGGGCCAACCAGAGAGAGTTGACACAGACATAGGTTAGCTCACTAGGGTAGCTACCACTTATGACACAAGTACAGGGGAATGGCAGTAACCTTCTCAAAACGGGGGGACCACTCCGTATTACAAACAACTGCCACAGTACACTCTCACACACACAGACAGTTCTTCACAGGCCCAACTTGTGCCCTGCTTCGACGCCAGAACCGATGAATGATTCTTATTCATACACCCCCAAGACATCCCAAAATAACATGAAAGCTGAAAACAAGTGTTCCAAAGATTGCTTTAGGATATACGTACTATTGGACATTGGCTGATATCCAATCCGAACCACTATATGTTGGGTGGATGACTGATCACATAACCATTCTACTAACATATCTAACATCTACATCCACTGCTTATGTCTTTCTTCGCCCGCGCAACCACGCCCTTCCTCAACGCGCCACCGCCACGACGCCGTCGCACCACCGCCCTTGCGACGTGCCAAGTCACCACGGCATTGTCTCGCTTCAGGCGCTGCACGTCTTTGGGCCGCCGGACTTTCAACTCGATCCTGAACCCAGGGAGGGCCTCCATCAGTGACCATCCAGGGACCATCCAGGGACCATCCAGGGACCACCAACCATCTCCGAAGTAGCCCGAGGTATCCCCACAGCCCAAACAAGGGACTAACCATCAGTGACCATCAGCAACCACCAGAGTAGCCAGGGGTATCCCCAGCCATGTAGCCTGGGGTATCATGACCTCCTTGTAACCATCATAAGTAACCTCCTAAGTAGCCAGGGGTATCCCCAGCGCGCGCTTTCATTCAAGGGAGTAACCATGAGTAATGAATCATGGATTAACCGTCAAAAAACCATCATGAAAGCATCAGGAACCACAGATGAACCATAGATTCTTCAGTAACCACCAGAAATGATGGATTAGTATGCTTAATTTTGGATTAACCATGGACTAATTCCATCATGAGAAGCCGGGTTTCTTGAGAAGGAACGCTTAGTTCGCGATGGTTGTGGGAAATTGATGGGTTAGTGTATGGTTAGGTATCGATTAACCAAGAGTGAAGATGATTCGCTAATTACCGGATCAGCTAGAATCAATGACGACTAGTGAAATGAATGCTTAGAAATCGTTAATGATGGTTGACAAGCAGCAAAAATAGTTGGAATACACTGGCCATGAAGGGTTCATTCATGGTTCGTGATTGTGAGTCTTCCAACAGCTCCATGGTAACGCACTAATTGAGCGAAGGATACCATCCAAAATCATCAGAGCATATCAGATCGAAGGTGGCTTTGATTGAGGGGTACCCTGTGGTGATCTAACATAGCAATGGAAAATCCACCAATTTTTGATGATTTCCCAGGGTTTCTCTGCAGAATATGGCGATTTTTCATCGCTACGTTAGATCACCGGAGTGTAGCCATCTCTTGAACATATTGAGATTCACAGGATGCCTGTCCTCCAGGCAAAAGAAAACAATGTTCGGGATGCTCATGTTGTGGCACTTTTTGACTATGGCAGGCAATAAGTAGAAGCCATGACAAAATAACAACTCCCTGGAGCAGTGACAAATTCATGTCAAAACATAACAAGTACGGTGATCCTTGTGGCCTCCGACCCTACCCTAAATGAAATCAGTTTAGGTGCTCAGTCTGTGCACATCCCAAGTGGTTAAAAGCAAGAAATGGGGTTGTCCGATGGATATCCTCATCCGTCATGTTGGGGTACACCACGGCTGGGGACAACACACTATATTTGAAACTTGAGACCATTCTTTTGCCTGGCTCCCAGCATGATATGTTTCTTGCCAATCATACGCCCGCCCAAGCGCAAAACCCTCTTGTTCAAAAAAAGGAGTAACCATAGCTTGGGGGATTTGATGTAGAAGAGACTACGCACCAGGTAGTAACCATGATCGACACGAGTGACCACAGCTTGGTGAGATCTCATGGTGACCATTTGTAGTTGATCACCCTATGAGTCACTCACCACGGCCAACCATGAGATGCCGCCGCCAGGGCACCCCTGAGGGGCCATGATCTCGATCACACGCAAGGGGTTCGTCTCCAAACCTCTGGGCCTCGGTGCTTCAAAGCTCCCAACGGCCAGGGGGGTAGCGCCTCAAGGCGTTGTCCCAAGTCGTTGAGTGTTAGAACTCTAACTGGTAGTAAATAACTCTTGGGTATTACATGGTATGATTGTTGTAATCATCGTACATCCTTGGCAGTGCGTAGTCTACTTGGATGTTGTATGGTAAAATTGTATGTAGCTATACCGAATCATTGAGACTCATTTTCAATTTGGAGCATTGTATAGTATTTTGGTTGATTAATATTAATGATATACAACCATAGTCAAACTGTCTGCTTGAGAATGGAATCAGGGAATGATTTATAAAATAGTTGAAAACAATCAGTTGGGCTCATTATTCAACTGATTAACTACTTGAGTTCGAGGAATCAGGGAACTCGTTGATTTTGGTGAGTTGCACATCGATTCGGAGTTACAAGCGCTGACAAAATATCTGGGAACATACTGTGGATGATCGGGATGTGACGAGCAGCGCATATATTTCAATAATCAGTGCCGATCTACCACTTATCAGCAGAAAAAATACAAAAAATGATCACCTGGTACAAACAAAAACCAACCCCTATGCTTCCAGTTACCATCGTAGTAGGTAACCAGCTGGTTTCTACCAGCTCGTTGTTGGGGGTTGGTTACCTACAACTTAATGGCAACTGGAAGCATAAGCAAACACTACAAGCTCGGGCCCCACAGTTCTACGACGTAACTTGTTTGCTAGTTGCCATTTGACAAACTTCTACAAGGTGGGCCCCCAACCACTTAACTTAGGTTATATAGTTGGTTCATAAGTAACTTAACTGGAGTTAACTACCAGTTATAGGGGTTATAATCCAACTTACAACTGCCAGGGGCCCACCTTGTACCAACTGCTAGTTCCCAAACAGTGAACTGTGAACCATCAACCGTTCTGAACATCGTGGACTGCTTGAAACAATTATCAACTATCAACCAGCCTGGTTGGTGGTTTCAACCATTAAGAATAAGCAACCAAATACTAGGGAAAATCAAAAAATATGAATGATACCACCACCAACCATCAACCAGCTAATTCACCATTCTTAACATGGACTGCTTGAAGCCCCACAAAACACCGACCAACCATCCACCAACGACAACACCGCCAGGTGGAGCTGCTTCCCCAACGCTGAAAACCACGACCCAACCAACGAGTGACGTGGTTTCGTTGAAGGAGAAGTGGATGGCCACCGTCATCATGGATGCAGGCACCTTGGCTCGTGCTGATCACCTGGGTAGCTGCTGATAGATACTGCTGGTGCTATATCCCAGTTGAGTTGGTGAAGATTCGCCACTGCAGTTCTACCAGAACTGGCAGCTACTCGAGTTGGTCAGAAGCAAAGTTAACCAATTGGGGGGTACCTCTCTGTAGTGGTGATTAATACCAGTGGTTCTGGCTGTCGGAGCGTATGAACTGGATGTAATGTTGGGACAGAACTAGCTGGTGGTGAATGATTGTTCTATTGATGTGGTTAGGAAAATGCTTCAGAGTGATTGGTGATGGTTACTGATAGTGGTCAACTATGGTTGCTAGTGGTCATATGGAAAATCCCGAGCTGAAAAACAGGGCATGATTCGCTTGCTCATCTACCACAGGGTCTCCCACACAAGTCGAGGAGAAGGACATCTTTTTGGCATTTTTTGGCAACGAGGGTTCCATGTTTCTCAATTGTTTCTGTTAACACTCTACCAAGAGGTCACCTACCCTTCCAATTGTTAATGAGTGTTGCAACTGTTTCACTCCTGGAAACAAATATGTACATGTATATATATATACATATATATGGAATACACCAACACGCAAACACACACGCATCCGTCCATCAAAAAACAAAGGACAGCAACATAATGCAAAATGGATCTGTGTTCTTACGTTTACAAATATGTATATGTGGTCAGTTCAATACATAGATATAAGGATGTCAACACACACATGCATAGAGGCATTTGGACATTTCTATATGCACAACAAATGAACATTGAAATACATTCGAAAAACATCAGCATCATATCCACATATATAAATATTGATTTACACATGTGCGTGTAAATATATAACTTTATATATATATATATGTATATATATGTGCATATATGTAGGAAAAATGCATGCCCAGGACATCCTTCCTAACGGTAACAGGGCCCCGGCCGGTTGCGTGAACCAAATCTTGAAGTCTTGCACCTCGGCGGGGTGAAGCCGCTGTTCAGCTTTTCTCAAAGACTGAAGTCAATGGTTCCAGGATCCCATTACCCTCTGGCAATCATAGCTGGCTGAAAGCCATGGCCATATGCGGGTTTCCTGAAAATAGGGGACCCCCAAAATGGTTGGTTTATTACAAATGATTGATATAAACCATGATTTGGGGGTCTCTTGAGAAACCACCATATAGCCAAAGCATCTGAAAATGCTTAAAGATCCATTCCTAGATTACCAGGGGTACCAATCTAAACCTCTGAGTTGGTCAGCAAATGTCCCAATGCCCAGCAGTGGGTTATACCCCAAGGCTTTAAAACAGCTAGTGCAAGCAGGCTGGCAGATTGCCGGGTTGAAGGTCTTCCTGAGGGCTCTTGATCGATAAGCCACGGTAAGTTGAGAATTCAACAAGTGGAAACTCAGCAGCCGGAAAAAAACACATGTATAATTACATATATATGTAATGTAAATATTGAATGTATATAGAAAAATTAATACTTATATAAATACATCTACATATACGATGTAGTATGTATGACTTTTATTTGAATATATCAATATGTATACATGTATGTAAGCATATATATATATATATTGATATTTGTCGCCACCTGGGTATTATGCATTCTTAATCCAAGGTTGATCCAAGGGTTTGACAAGATTCAGAACCAATTGAAATACCCAAGATCAATCTAAGTGTGAAAACCAATCTACATATCCCCAAACAGTCATAGAACTACTGGAAAAATCCATCACCAGTGGCGCGGCGCAACGACTACTTATCTGGAAGCACAAATGTATCCACCATTATGATATACACATATTGTGGTTTCTTTAAAAATGGAGCACAAATGGATGGTTTGTTAATTGCTATAAATGGTTTGTTTTGGATGATTTGGGGGTCCTCTATGTTGTGAAACCCGCGACATAGCACTAATCTTGAGAGATTCACATGATTTTACCTCTTAATGGTAAATCAAAAGTTATTTACATCCCAACTCTGGTCGAGCCTTATCTATATGAATAAAAAAATAAATAAGTAAATAAACAAATAAACAATTTAGTAAAAAATAGATATATGCATATTCAGATAGATAGATAGATAGATAGATAGATAGATAGATAGATAGGTAGGTAGGTAGATAGATAGATAGATAGATATATCTATAGATACATCTATAGATATATCTATAGATATATCTATGCATCATCTTCCATGCTCTGGATCGCTGGGGGTGCATCAATCTCCGCCGCAACCTCTGAGTTTCCGGCCCGAGGTATGGTTCTCACCTGCTGGGCACTGAGATAGTTCACCATGGTAAAAATCATGGTCAGCAATGGCTCATAATGGTTGATAATGATGGTTGATAACCATGGTAAGCTGGGATACGCTCATGATAAACCATGTTCAACCATTGTAATGATCGATGGTTGATCTTGATGGTTGATATGTGTAAATATATTTTGTTACACGTATATAGAAATAACTATAAATAAATAAAGATTCATTTAGTTATTTTAGTACATATATATTTGTATTTATACATGGTAAGGAAATGGTGGGTTAACTCACCCCTATGCCATCCAGGACGTTGAAAATCACCAGATTCGATTGGTAAAAGCGGCAATAGTTGATGCATTTTCGACTTCCGGGGTGGTTTTCCGAAGGGTAGGTAGCTGGTTGCTGTTGGCATTTTTCATGAGTTCCAACTTGGTCTTCCTTGTACCGACGTTGGTTCTTATGGGCTAGACGCTGATTTGTTTTTGGATGTCCAATCATTTCCCAGCAAAATGTGGTGATTTGCAAAATTCCAGGTGCATCTATCCGAGGGTTTCAGATTCTGGGTTGCCGGGTTTACCTGGAAAAAAAAGCGAACTCTTTTTTTTCTTTTGCAGGATTCAGATTTCGCGGCGCATCTCACAGGCAAATATTTTTTTTTGTTTTATGGGCTCCTGGGGTCAACCAACCGTTCAATAGTATTCAACATTACTCAATGATAGCTGAATCATGTGTATGGTTGAGTGATATTACGCAATAGTCGCAGTCCACCAGCGCAACGAAAGTTTGAATCTTGTTTGGGTGCATAATTTGTAACGCGTCGAATTTGCAACGTGTTTGCATAGATCATGTTTGCGCAGATGAAGACCACAGCTTGGGAATTGAATTGCAAATTTGTTGGAGGTAGTAGGTCTAGCAGCGGCTGAACATTGTACCATGCAATTTTTTGATACTTTGGGCGTAGTCACGCTGATGCCCGCAGCATGGCCGGGCTGCAGCAGCAGCGCGGTGAGCAAACCCGCCACGAAGCCAATCATGTGCTCTTCGTAATACGCAAAAACCAAATATGAACAGTAATCTGCATATTCACGAGTTTGCCCACCTGTCGTGGGTCATGCCCCTGATGGGACCTAGCCCTGACGCCCCGGTCTCTGCCACCTTTGTCTCATGCTAGGAGAAAACCTTGCGCAAGACCACAACAATATAGAGCAATTATGTTGGCAAATTGTCTGCTGCAGGGCCGCTCAGGGAGTGTACCCTGCGACGGCGGTCTCTGCGACCTGGGAGGTTTCGCTAGGGGTGGGAAGAAACCCTTG
>VSDK01016318.1:28131-76864 GCA_009767595.1 Symbiodinium kawagutii | reverse complement strand
CCCCCGCCCAGGGCCCGCTGCCGGACCTCAACCACGACCGCCCACCCCCAGTGGTCGCTGCCGGACCTCAACCACGAGCATCTATGCCTAGAGGTCGCTGCCGGACCTCAACCGCGAGGAAAGAACGTCAGAAAGAATGTCAGAAGATATGTCAGAAAGAATGCCAGACAGAATGTCAAGAGAGATGCCGAAAAGACTTTCAGAAGATATGTCAGGTAGAATGTCAAAGAAATGTCAGGATAGAATGTCAGAAGAAATGTCAGAGAGAATGTCAGAAGATATGTCAGAAAGAATGTCAGAAAGAATGTCAAAAGATATGCCAGAAAGAATGTCAGAAGAGATGTCAGAGAGAATGCCAGGATAGAATGTCAGAAGATATGTCAGAAAGAATGTCAGGCGAGATGACAGAAAAAATGTCAAAAGATATGCCAGAAAGAATGTCAGAGAGAATGTCAGAAGATATGTCAGAAAGAATGCCAGACAGAATGCCAGAAGATATGTCAGAGAGAATGTCAGAAGGTATGTCAGAAAGAATGCCAGACAGAATGCCAGAAGATATGTCAGAGAGAATGTCAGAAGGTATGTCAGAAAGAATGCCAGACAGAATGCCAGAAGATATGTCAGAGAGAATGTCAGAAGGTATGTCAGAAAGAATGCCAGACAGAATGCCAGAAGATATGTCAGAGAGAATGTCAGAAGGTATGTCAGAAAGAATGCCAGACAGAATGCCAGAAGATATGTCAGAGAGAATGTCAGAAGGTATGTCAGAAAGAATGCCAGACAGAATGCCAGAAGATATGTCAGAGAGAATGTCAGAAGGTATGTCAGAAAGAATGCCAGACAGAATGCCAGAAGATATGTCAGAAAGAATGCCAGAGAGAATGTCAGAAGATATGTCAGAAAGAATGCCAGACAGAATGCCAGAAGATATGTCAGAGAGAATGTCAGGATAGAATGTCAAAAGATATGTCAGAAAGAATGTCAGGCGAGATGACAGAAAAAATGTCAAAAGATATGCCAGAAAGAATGTCAGAGAGAATGTCAGAAGGTATGTCAGAAAGAATGTCAGAAGAGATGTCAGAAAGAATGCCAGACAGAATGTCAGAAGATATGTCAGAAAGAATGTCAGAAGAGATATCCGAAAGAATGTCAGGGAGAATGTCAGAGAGAATGCCAGAAGATATGTCAGAAAGAATGCCAGAGAGAATGTGAGAGAGAATGGCAAAAGATATGCCAGAAAGAATGTCAGAGAGAATGTCAGAAGATATGTCAGAAAGAATGTCAGAAGAGATGTCAGAAAGAATGTCAGAAAGAATGTCAGGATAGAATGTCAGAAGATATGTCAGAAAGAATATCAGAGAGAATGTCAGAAGATATGTCAGAAGACATGTCAGAAGAAATGTCAGAGAGAATGCCAAAAGATATGCCAAAACAAATGTCAAAAGATATGCCAGAAAGAATGTCAGAGAGAATGTCAGAAGATATGTCAGAAGACATGTCAGAAAGAATGTCAGAAGATATGTCAGAGAGAATGTCAAAAGATATGCCAGAAAAAATGTCAGAGAGAATGTCAGAAGATATGTCAGAAAGAATGTCAGAAGATATGCCAGAAAGAATGTCAGAGAGAATGTCAGAGAGAATGTCAGAAGATATGTCAGAAAGAATGTCAGAGAGAATGGCCAAAGATATGTCAGAAAGAATGTCAGAAAGAATGTCGGACTAGAAAGTTGTCAGAAAGAACGTCAGAAGATGTGCCAGAAAGGATGTCAGAAAGAATGTCAAAAGGTATGCCAGAGAGAATGTCAGAAGATATGTCAGAAATAATGTCAGAAGATATGTCGGAGAGAATGTCAGAAAGAATGTCATTCTAAATGCCGGAGAGAATGTCAGACAAAAGTGGAGTCAACAAGCGGTGTTGAAATGACATGGTGGGGATCACTCGAAGTAATGTAATTAAGCAGGATTTCTTATCATGATGACCAATCGCCAAAATAAGGGCTCAAGCTGGTTGATGACGCTTGGTGATGCTGAACTGATCGTGAATGACTGTTGGGTTCCTTATCACTGCTGGTTGATGAATGGTCAATGGCGAATGAATGGTTGATTATTGATGATAAATTTGTGATAAATTGATGGTTACTGAATGGTTATTAATGATAAATTCACGACGAATAAATTGTTCATTAGCTATAACTCATTATGAACTGATAAAAACCTGGAGTTATTAATGAGGAAGTCGTGATGGATTGATGGTTGATGAATGGTTGTAGCTAATGGTTTATGAATGCTTAGAGCTAATGGCAGATGAATAGTTATAGGGAATGATTGATAATGGTTCTTGACTAATTTGTGATGAACTGCTGGTGAGTGTATGATGAATGAACAGTTCATAAATGGTAAATGGATTTAGCTATGGTGACTCATGCTTTGGACTCATCAAGTATAGAATGAATAATCAGAAATGAATGAATGGCTAATGCATAGTTATAGAACGATTGCAGTTCATGGCGAATAAAATGGTTCATCAATGACTAATTAATCACTGGCTATATTCTGTGCTTGATAATGGTTCAAGCTTACATAATGTGTATATCTAATGCTCAATTCCAAAGTCATGGACAAACAAAGACTGGCCAATTTATGATAAGTTATCTATTGATACTGGTTTCGACTGATAACAATGCGAAAATATCAACCTAGCGACTAACGATGGCAGTGGTTCAGGTTTTAAGGGTTTGGAATGCTTAACAAGGGGAATGTCTTGAAATAGTTCGCAAATGGTCAGGAATTGTGTAGGCGGTCAAGAATATTTAATGACAACCTGACAATGCTTTTCCAAAAAGAGTGATGGTTAAGAATCGTAAGAATCATTAATCATGGATGACGAACAGTTGGGGATTGAACACTAGCTTAGCTAAGTGCTTAGAATTTATGATTGACAATGACGAAGAATGGCTAGCACAAAACCAAAAAGTGACGCGGAAATGATTCAGAGCAGGCTAAATTGATACCAAGTCGCAACAAACTTATGGCTAGCTATTTTTTTTGGTAAATTCAATGGCTATTGGGTGAAGGCAGCCACTTGTTGTTTCCAGGACGTTTCTTTCCAACGACGGTCAACAATGATATCTACACAGTGACAGTAAACTTTGTTGTGACTAGGGTAGTGCTTGTTTGGCGTTGCTAGCAGCTAGGGCACTTCCTCGTGTCTGCAATTTATGTCGCTTTCACGACTTTGTAAGCAACCAGCAACCGTCTATCTAGGAAATGTTCCTTGTTGCTTATGCTTCACTAGAGTTTGTTACTTCTCGCAATATCAACAATTATCCACCATCATCATGATCAGCCATGATTAGCCATGATTAGCCATGATTAGCCATGTCACCGGTAACTACCCCTACCACCATGATTATGATCCATCATCAAACACTCTTGATGACAACTGTAGCTATGATGTGTACTTACATGAATTGGCCATTCCAAACTTCCCAACCATGCTATCAACATAGAAGAGTAACCAACTAGAATGTTGATTGATCATTACCAAACATGCGATTGATTATACCGCAACTATGATTTACTGTTTATGAACCCTCATTCTTCAGAACCACGATTGACCACTGATACCATCAGCTGGCTATCAATCGTTGTTTGACCGTTCTTGATCAGCATTCACCAACTATCAACCACCATCTCTACGAATGCTAATAGTCATGGTTGCTTGATCATCATGGATGCCAAGAAATGGTCAACGATCATTCGCCGCTTATTACGATAGCCATCATTAACAGCTCATCAACCATTATGAGCCCTCAATCAACAAAGTATTAACCATGAGAACTAGCCATCACCAACCATCCAAGATAGGTAACCATAAGCCATGACAACTACTCACCATTGACCATCACCAACCATGCATTTACCTAAGCATCCATCAACCCGTGATAAACCAGCATTGTTAACAAGCCATGAGAACTATCCATCAATCAACTGTTATGGCTAATCATCATTTAATCTTTCATTACCAAAGAGTATTCCAACTGTCACTGCCAGTTCATAATCAACATGAACCACTACTAACCGTTTCTTAACCATCAACTACGAGTAACAGTTTGCTGATCATGATCATCAGCAATCCATGATAGCTAAGCATAAACCATGACACGTAAGCATCATTTACTATCACAAACCGTACACCCGGTGGTTTCCCCAAAATAGGTGACCCCAAAACAATTGTTGCTTTACAAATCAAAATAGTTAATATCAACCCTACTGATCCTTTATTCAAAATGATCATCAAATATTGATTGAATAAACAAAATGAGTGGTTTATGGTCAGGGACTACCCCTGTTTGGGTCTTTCTTAAAATAGGTACTCCAAATGGCCGGCTTATTGCTATGAATGGTTAAAAAAAAGCATGATTTGTGAGGTGGCCGATCTTGAGAAACCACCATTCTGAGAAACAGCTTGTTTGATCAGATTTTTGAAACCACCATGTTTCGGACACTAATTGAAACCACCATGTTTTGAAAACTAGCATTTTGATTTAACAGTTTTGATAAACTCAGTAGGTTTGATAAACTCATTGAATGGTTTTAGTTTAAACAACCATGTTTTGACCACTAGTTCACACCAATCAAGCTTCTATGGTGAAACTAAACCATCAATTCCTATGAGAACTAGTCACCATAGAAACGGTCACCATTAACTGAGAACTAGTTAACTAACACCATAGAAACGGTCACCATTGAAACTAAACCAGTTGATGGTTAATGGTGTTAACCATGAGAACTAGTCACCATTAACCATCAACTGCTGCCTCACCTGCAAGGCCAAGGGCGGAATGGGCGGCTGATTTGGAAAGTCCTCGGGGTCCAAGGTGGACCACCAGGGCCTGGGAAGGAGCGTCACCGTAGCCATGCGGAAGGGTGACACATGTGGTGAGGAAGCTGTTTCATATGGTGGTTTCTCAAAATAGGGGTACCCCCAAATCATCCATTTATAGTCATTTATAGTAATAAACCAGCCATTTTTTGGGCCCCCAATTTTGAGAAACCACCATATGTGTTGAATGATGGTGTTTAAAAGCTGTTGAATGATGGTTTTATTGCTTGGTGATGGGGCTAAGCTGTTGAATGATGGTTTTATTGCTTGGTGATGGGGCTAAGCTGTTGAATGATGGTTTTATTGCTTGGTGATGGGGCTAAGCTGTTGAATGATGGTTTTATTGCTTGGTGATGGGGCTAAGCTGTTGAATGATGGTTTTATTGCTTGGTGATGGGGCTAAGCTGTTTAATGATGGTTTTATTGCTTGGTGATGGGCTAAGCTGTTGAATGATGGTTTTATTGCTTGGTGATGGGGCTAAGCTGTTGAATGATGGTTTTGAGTGCCTGGTGATGGGGCTAAGCTGTTTAATGATGGTTTTATTGCTTGGTGATGGGGCTAAGCTGTTGAATGATGGTTTTGAGTGCCTGGTGATGGGGCTAAGCTGTTGAATGATGGTTTTGAGTGCCTGGTGATGGGGCTAATAAACTGTTGAATGATGGTTTTGAGTGCTCAATGATGATTAATAAGCTGTTCGTGCTGGTTCGTAGTGCTTCACGATGGTTAGTAATGCTTGGTAAGAGGTCAACAATGGTCAATAAGCTGTTTGTTGACGGCTAGTGATGATGTTTGCGATGGTTGAGCGTGGGCTGATACTTGATATGATGATGACTCAAGCTCAATGGGCTGGTTGTCGATGCCTAGTAGATGGTTAAGTTAGTGATGGTAAATAAGCGGAAGAATGGTAGGTGGGTAAAAATTGCTTTAGAGTTGGTAATTCACGTTAACTGTTAATAGCTGATCAATCATAGTGAAAGCATGGTGAACGACAGTCAACTGTGGTTGATCAGAATGGTAAATGATGTTTTGTATCTTCTATAATACGGAGATGAAAAATGATTGATAACAATTTATGTTGGCGAATGATGTGAGGTTCATGATGGTATTGCCAATTAGTTATATGGGTATTTCTCAAAGTAGCGGTGCGCCAAATCACCCAGTTTCTTAACCATCTATACTGACAAACCAAGCATTTTGAGAAACCCCCATATGGCGAAACATTAAGATGCAAAAATGCAAACCTGCACCGTTCGAGCTAGATTCTTTCCAGGCCCAGAAGTGGGATGCTGAAACCATGCTGAAGCCATGGTAACCCCCGGATCTTTTCGGTGACTGGATGAATCACCCTAGCGAATGTCACCAGTTCGAAAGCCTAAGGCACGTAGCTTCAAACCCCTTATCGCCATGGCTTCTGAACCTCAACATCCCCCAGCCCTACTCCTCTACTAAGTGGGGATGCCCATCACAGGTACCCCACACAACGGACATGGATCCGATCCGCAAGGCGAGGGGCATTTCGAAGGTGAGCATCACCTCGTGCAAGGGATCGCAGATCGGCAGCAACGGATTCGGATCTGTGGCGTGGCGAAGGAGGCGGTTCAGGGCTCATCAGTGGAAAAAAAACCGAAGCCAAGCAAGCAAAGAAACACCAACAGTGACCATCCCCAAGCACCACCAACATCAAGGCAGAACCATAGTCAACCAACACCTGCGCAAAGAAAAAATCCATGAAACCATGCGCAGGTTGACTCTGGGTGGCTCATGTATGATGGTTTCTTAAAACAGGGAACCCCTGAAATGGTTGACTATGCATCACAGCTCTCGCTGTGACCTCACAGCTCTCGCCTGGATCACCCACCATGGGCAGACCAAAGCAGCCTTGCAACACTGGATCCTGCGTGGCACCGTTGAACCTTTGAGGACAACAGGTATTGCCCAGTACCCAAGGGTTAATGGTTCGTAATAGGGATTAAAAACCAACAATCATAGATGACTATGGGGGATATATTAACTATGGTGCTTTCTCATAATAGGGAACCTCCAAATACCTCCAAGTTATGGTTGGTTTATTTCTGTAAATGGTTAGGACAAAATGATTTAGCGATGGACTACTAGGGAAGCGGAATCATAGCCCTTGACGTTAAGCACCTGAAGCTGTGGCTAGCATGGATATATTATATATAGCTGCCAAATTTAGCAGATGAACTGTCATCTTACAAGGTTGCCTATTATCCCCCCTATCATTTGGTTTAACACTAGGGGATCACCAACTATAATATCGCCTACTGGTGTTAACCTTTATGATTTTTAACCATCGTTGCTATTGTAGTTGGCTATCCCCTTGTTAACAACTATTGCTAACCCTTTTTGTTAAAGGGTGTTAAAGGTTCATAATAGGGTGTTAAAGGTTAGCAATAGTAACTTGTTTTCCACTTGTTTTTTGTTATAGTTGCTATTATAGTTGGTTATCCACTTGTTAGCAACTGATGCTAACTTTTATAAATTGCTAAGCTTTATAATTATTGACCATTGCTACTAAACATTGTTGCTGTGATAGTTGGTTATCCCCTTGTTAATAACCATTGCTAACCTCTATAGTCGGTTATCCCCTATGGTTATAGTTGGTTATCCCCTTGTTGTCCCCTGTTAATAACTATTGCTAACTTTTTGAAATCGCTAACCATGTGAAAAAAAACGGTGAAAAAACCTCTATAGATTGCTAACCTTGATAAATTCAACCAAACACAGCTATAGTTGTTAATTCAAATTGCTAATCAATCTATTTATTAATAACTAGTGCTCACCATTTGCTTCATCATTAACCACTTGACAAATTCAACCAATCACCCTGGTTCCCCATCATTAACCATTGTCTTCCTTATCATTGTTGGTGATTATCCCCCATGATTGGTTGGTGAACTGCTTGAAGCATAGCCATATAGTTGGTATATCCCTCAGTATTGCTGGTTCTTCTCACTCATTATCAACCATTAGCCAGCTAGTCAACCATTGCTGTAGTTAACGATTACTAGCCACTACTATCCACTATTGTTGGTTATTAATGGTTATTAACCACTATTAACCCATTATCGGTTGGTCATTATCCCCCATGACATTGGTTGGTGAACTGCTTGACCCAGCTCGCCATTTTTCTCGCTGTCCTCGTGCGTGCAGTTCGGCAGCCGGAAGTTCTCGGGCGCTAAGAGGACCTTGCGGAGGGCGCGGTGGGCGTAGCGGGACCGCGGCGGTGGGGTTTCCCTGCAGGGACGGGTGGAATCCATGGATTTGGTACAGTGATTTATAGTGATTTACAGTGATTTAAAGTAATGTATAGTGATTTAAAGTGATTTATAGTGATTTATAGTGATTTAAAGTGATTTAAAGTGATTTAAAGTGATTTATAGTGATTTATAGTGATTTAAAGTGATTTAAAGTGATTTATAGTGATTTATAGTGATTTATAGTGATTTAAAATGATTTATAGTGATTTATAGTGATTTGAATTTACTTGAAGTGATTTGAAGTGATTCGAAGTGATTTGAAGTGATTGATTTCAAATTGTGTAATATTTTTGAATGATTTATAGTGATTTATAGTGATGTTTGGTGATTAGTGATGCATAGAAATTTAAAGGAATCTGTAATGGTTAATGAAGAACTAACAATAGTGGACAATAATGGTTAACTATGTGGGATTTGTATTTCCTGATTTGGTCATGTTAATGAGCATTCCCTGGATACAATAAGATTGATAGGCCAAATTCCGCAAATTATGTGGGATAGAAACCGACAATACCAGGGAACACAAGACAATTGCCAATCGGCCAATGATGGTTAAAATATAGGTATGGTGACCCCTGGTACAGTAGGTTTTCCGGATATGAAGTTGATGAGAAGGGGATGTCATGTTTGACATATCTTGATTTCACAACACCATCACCAGCAAAATTGATTTCAACCATTTCTCTTGACCGATGGTTGTACTCACAAGGTGGGCCCCTAACCAGCTATAAGTTGGGTTATAACTAGGGTAACTCCCAGTTATGGTAGATATGACTAGAGTTAAATGGCCTTATCAACCAAGTCATAACTGGGAGGGGCCCATCTTATATGGTTGGTCATATTTTCATTCTCACCTTTTTGTTGTCCGATGTTTCTTCGTCCTCATGACCTCAATGACCTCTATGTGAGGCCTTTAGAAATTGTAAGTTATTTAGAGACCATAAAAACACAGGTTGGATCATAAATCTTCAGAACTTGTTTTGTTAGAAATTGTTAATTGGATCCTAAGCCTTTAGAAACAAACATGACCTAACCATTACATGTCCGTTACTCTGGAGTCAGTGTTGGTCTTCCACGTCTTCCAGCCAATAAGCATCACTAAGAACTGGGATACAAACATGGCAACGGTGGCTGAACCCCTATGACCTTGGTGAATGTTTCGAGCAACGAACTCTAGATGCACTTCCAATTGTCCTTGTTGTTGCTTGTGATGATTCACCTTCTGACGTTCCATTCTTCAGCACCATTAACCATAACAAAAAATCATGAACTATCATTGACCAGGACTCTCGACGCTTCTGATCACCAATGAAGAGTTGCTTCAAAACATAGCACATGATCTTTCTAGAAGCATTAGCGGCTATGGGTCCCCCGGACCCCTTGGTTCTCCCACCATTCACCAGGCCGTTTTCCCTATGAACTTGTCGGCGATTCCCATGAAAGTTGATGCACTGCTTGAGCCTCGCCTTGTCGATGGGGCAACGGATCTGGTACTCCAGCGGTGCTGCGATGTGGATCTCAGGGCCGCGGTGATAACGTGCGCACGGCAGGCAATGCAACGGGGCAGCAGTGGGGCAGCACGAGAATGACCACCAGTGGTTGGTGTTTCGTTTCGCCATCCCAAATCCTGGCTAATCAAGGAACCATCCCGAAAATGCTGAAGACCAAGGTTGGTTGTTTGGCGATGTTTTTTGGGGGATGGCTTGTAACAACCAAATATTGGAGAAGATAAAAGACGCTTAAAACTTCCAACTCGACCAACTTGGCTCACTGAGATGTTAGCCACCACTGAGACTTAGTACTAAGGTTAGTTCGTTCAGTTGAGCATGTGAATCAAGTACTGGTTCATTCTTCGATCCAAAAGATCCAAGCACTGCACCAGTGAGCACCATGGCTGCCACTGGTTGGTTAATGCTTGTTATGACCACAATGATCGTTACCAGTTGTGTCGCTTGTTCAGTACCGCGATGAGCTAATCACATAGTGGTTGTCAAACAAACTACTTATATACTAAGATTCGCTCATAGTGGTACTGAATGCTGTTTGCTTGACTGCTGATTGGTACTAAGATAGCTGGATACTGCCAACAGTAAGTAGTACCTGGTACCGCCATTGATGGTTCTTTATTGCTTACCAGTACTGGATAGCTTGTCCCTGCTGGTCATCTGAGCCTTGGACGTGTCCACCCCATTCCAAGGGAAAGCGAACTTGCAGAGCCATGAACAACGGCACCTGACGATGACTCGATTCTCCAGCTGAGGCTTGTTGGATCACAGTGGTGCTGTGCGCCGAAGATGGTGTTGCTGTTGGTTTCGCCCTTGCTGCTTGTTAACCCTGCTGGTTGTGAACCTCCAACTCGGTGTTGCTAATGAAACCATTAATCAACTGCTATTAGCTATGAAATGAAACATTTGAACCACCAACCAGCCATGGTTGTTGTTCTTGTGCCTTTTGTTGCTCCGGGTGTTGTGGTTGGCGGCAATTCCGCCCATTCTTCCTCTAGCGGATCAACCCGCAACTGATCAATTGATCGATGGTTAATTGAGAATGAACGAATGATTAGTTGACCTACGATCAATTGAGACATTAAACAAACGGGTGTAAAATCAATTGACTAATTAGTTTGAACCTTATCGTCTCTTTACTCTTCCTTTTACAGGCCCAATCAAAACCAACCTTCCAGGAATGAAGACTCAACTCAATGGAACAGTAGACATATTATGTAGACATGGACAAACGTCTAGACAGCCAAGCTTTCGAAATGCTTTGCTATCGTTTTTGTTACTGTATCGACTGTATGGTTGCATTATCGTTTCACGTACGACACCACTGACACAAACGCGCAGTCTGGGGTTTATCATTTTGTTTATTCCTTATCTTTTCACATGACAAAAAACCCACATGCGGTCCAACTGGGGCCTTCCCAATTTAAAGTTCCTGTCTCCGGGTGTTTTACTTCCTAAATCGATGATTGGCTAACAGGCCAAGCTGATTGATCCACCAACTGATCAAGTAATTGACCAACATGTACAATAATTGAGTATGTCGGTTAATAGCCTAGCCTTTGCTTGCTGTGAGCTGGAGATCCATTATCATCAACCTGCACTGACCACCATACACCGCTGTTGACAATGCTGGAACACGATGAATCAGCCTATTGGTCAATTCTCACGGAACCGTTGATGGTTTCTGAAATGGGGAGCCTAAAAATTGGCTGGTTAGTTGACTACTATAAATGGTTTACAAAGTATGATTTGTGGCACCCCTATTTTGCAAAACCACCATTGTAACCAGCATGAACCATAATTACTACATGTGAACATCAGCAATTACGAAAATAAGCATCATCAGCGGTTATGATGACATGGTGATTTCTTAAACTAGGGGACCCCCCAAATCATCCATGAAAAAAACGATGTTTCGTAACCAACCCAGCGATTTTTGGGTCCCCGATTTTTTGAGAAACACCCACATGGTGGCTTCTCAAAATAGGGGTACCCCCAAATCATCTACTTATTATTCATTTATGGTAGTAAACCAACCATTTTTGGGTCCCCATTTTTTGAGAAACACCCACATCAAGTAAACAAATAAATCCTCGTCGCCCCCGCGTGCTGACCACTGACCTCAGCCCTCTCCCCGCAACTCGCCGTCGCTCGGGCGCCTCTGCTCCAGCCACACCGGTATAGCGGATGGTGACCTGGCGCCGCGACCACAAATCGGTGACATGGAGAAACCCGCCCGACTTGTTGGCTTAGCTAGGATTAACATGGTTAACATGGCCTAGCTATGATCAATATGGTTGATAATAGCGTTACTATATGCTAGTCATATGGTATGTATGTGGTTGATATGTTTCATAATCATGGTTGCTCATTGCAATCAGGGTGAGTCACATCTGGTGGGCAGTTCGAGGAGCCAGTAGCTCAAGTGATAATCACGGTCAATGAATGTCAATGATGCAACGAGTCATTGCTGTGACATGCTATCACTAATGATCTCGATTGATGGCTAGAGTCATTCATGGTCATGGTGACCCTCCTTGCCCCTTCTAGTCGGCACAACTGGTGGTGACCGGAGGATCTACGATAACTTGGGGGATACTGTGCGCAATCTCCTGGTAGCCCTGTGCCAAAGCGCACTTTTTGCCAGTAACCATTGACCTTTTCCTGGGAGGATCACCAAACTGGGGCATCGCAGCCTACCCATTCTCGTCATCTTCACAACTGGCACAAATGTTTTTGAATAGTTTCTTCACCAGTTGTGAACAGGCATGTATTATGAATAGTTTATTCACCAGTTTCCATTATTCACCGGTTATTCACCAACATGATTTCACTGGGCATCCCACTTTTGCGGATTGCAGTTGGCTTGCTGATGCCCCCCATAGCGGGCACCACCGTCTCCGATTCTAGTTGGGAGCCCCCGCAGGCATCGGAGTGACGGGGAAGGCGGTGCCGGTCATGCCCCAGCCAGCATCCCCTAGCGAATCCCGTGGAGGTTGGGTCGTAAGCAACGGTAGTTGTGAGGTTAGGTTGGTGGGTTAGAGTTGCTATATTTGTGAGGGTTAGAGGTTATAAGTTAGCTTAGTTGGTGACGATATCATGATTTAGACTTAGCGGGTTATGGTTGGTTCTGGTGAGTTGTAGTTGGCTATTAGTGAGTTTGCACGGTTGTAAGTGGGTGTCTGTAAACAGCTGTAATCGGTTAGCTAGAGTTGGCTAATTAATGCTGATCAACTATAATGATGATCAACTATCCCGATTAATTAATCATGATGACCTAAGGACTATAATGATTCAGAGGCAGCTATACTTGGTTGTTACCAAAATATTTTTGTACTTGAACTCGGTTTTACCAGTTATAGCAGGTCGTAATGACAGCAAAGTGGTGAATGAGAATGTTCCTGGTAGCAGTTGTCATATCGATCCAATCAATGATTATAAAACCATGGTGGATGATTCTTGCTACAGCGGTTGGTTAGAAGACCAAAAAACAATAGTTGGTTTCGATACTTAATAATGAGTATGCATTCCGCATCACGAATCTACTATCTATATCGCTTAATATTAATGACCAAGAATAGTTCACAATCATGATTTAATATGGTTGATCAAGCAATGCTGAATAATGCCAGAACAAAATCACAACAGCACCAATTATGCTAGTATCACGAAACACAAAGTCAATGGAAGCAAACACAATCGAAGCAGGATAGTACTACATACTACACTAAGTGAATTTCTCATCAAACCGCCAACTAGTAGTTGTTTGACCATGATTGTTGTTCTTATCCCCTAGAATCAACCATTGTAACTATAACAACTTATCAAATCATTAACCACCTAGTAGTTGTTTAACCATTATAACTGTGACAACTATCAAATTATTACTTATAGTTGTTATAATAAAAATAGTAACTTACTAGTTGTTAAGTAATAAGTTGGTTAAGTACTTATAGTTGTTTCAACCACCAAAGATCACCAAACTAAACTTATCTAATCATTTCTTTGCTGCCTCGATTTCCGCTCCAAGACTTCTCCCCACCCAGTCCGGCGCCGTGGCTCGCCACACCTGCCCGCTGCTTGGTCACCACAAAGAAGTAGTTCCTGGCGCGGTTCGAGTTTCCGCAAGCAGGTGATGACCCTGTGGCCAAATCGCCATGGAATTCTAGCTATCATGAATATAGCCAATGATATAGCCAACTAGTAGTTGGTCAATGGTATAGCTAACTACTAGTAGTGATTGGAATTCAAATCATCATAATATAACCAAATCTTTGCGAATTTCCGAAAGCTATCAGGTTTGTCCATAGCCCTGATGGTACCTACGAATTATCCGAGTTCAGAACCAGTAGTAACTGGGTAGCCATTTTGGGAGGTACACTAGTTTTGGACAAACCTATTCTTTGGAGGATTCTACTGACATGTTGCCGGTCTTCCAGTCTTCCCACTACGATTCTTCATCTCAAGATTCCAGCCGGCATCTGAGCCGGAATTTCCATGGTGTATCCAAGATCTTTGTCTTGGCTCAATGGGGGCAGTTCGGTAGGCAAGGACTCCCAGCCAAGGGCACAACATCTGGTTCGCTTCAGGGGGTCTTTGCCTCGGTCTCGCCAGCGCCAGCGTAGCTGACCCAGTGGTTTAACCAGCTTCTTAACCATTCTTTACCAGCAATTCTTGAGTCAAAAGCAAAGCATCAGGTTGCAAAGGCTGCACCCCTAGGATTTGATTCACAGCCATATCAACCACATCCTCGAGCGTTGTTACTTGTTGGTGATATTAACTTAGTTTTGTTGGTATCATCACTTGTTGCAGCTACATACTTCACTCCTTGGCAGCCCTCATCACCCAAACTACATGAACAAGCAGCGATCCACTTCGTGGCCAGGATGAGCATCGGCTCGTAAACATCCCAAGAATTAAGAACGTACTGTCTACTGTAGCCTTTGCTGGGATGTTCACATGGTTTAGGGCTTCTAATCCAGGGTTCATAATGGTTAATATTATTTACTAAAGCATGATGGAGTTCACCCCTGTTGCCCCCCAGCACAGATCCGCCTTTCCGGTGTTAAAGGCGGAGTGCTGGCCAACAACTTGATGGTCATGGGCATGTCTTCAGGCGTCACCCCCTGGCAGCCACGGCCCATGGTTAGCTATTCCATTGTCGTGGTTGATGCCATCACCCATGAGCAAAGCTTGTCTCATGTTTACCTATTGTAAACAGCTAACCTTTGTATTCATGGTTGATGTTGGTTCATCATGGTTCACCACTGTGACGATGGTTGATAGTGGCTAATTATACACAAACGGAAACTCAACACCAGCAGCAGCAGCAGCAGCAGCAGCAGCAGCAGCACCAGCAACAGCAACAGCAACAGCAACAACAACAACAACAACAACAACAACAACAACAACAACCAAGAAAAACAAGGGCAAGTAGGAGTGTCTGTTGGTTGGAATCTTGCACACATTCTGCAATGCTTGCTGTTGGGATGATGGCTCGATGATTCGGCTCAGTTGGAACCTGGTTGACCCGGGTAGCGGAACAACCGGGTCGCTCATGCGCTTGCCAGGTGCTACTCCACAGCTATGTCCAGCGGAACGACCGGTCGTGGAATAGCTATAACCCACGGCTGATCTCAACTGCAACTGGGAGGCGGCCTTCCACAAGCACGCAGTGGGGGTAGCCCCAGCCAGTCATGTACTTTCGGGGACCCTGCCAAGTTCCGCCAATGGTGGGATCCTCTGGCGTATCAACCAACCATACACCAGTTGTAGCTGGAGCAGGTAGCTTTACAAGCATCAACAATGACCATCCATTCTTAGCCATTGCTAAGCATGGTAGCTAAGCCATGGAGCCTCACTTCCAACAGGGATCTAGAAATCGTGGATTCCCCAGCCAGCAAGCGGATACATTTACCCATCCTTCCCACCATGCTGGCCATGCTCACCACCCCACCCGGTCCACTGCTTGGAACTGCCGCACCGCCACGGCACCTGGTCTGCTGCCATGAGAATGGCCCCGGTGAGGTAGTTGCCGTTGAAGCGCGTCCAACGCTCGCGACAGGACACGAAGTTCTTCTGTGGCAGGCTGTGGGCTCCCAGGTGTCCGAAGATGCCCAAGAATTGGATGGTTCAGGTGTTCGTAGGGCATATAGGAACCACATACCCAACGTCCAACCTCTCCCCACTACCAACCAGATACTCACTCAGGGCATCGTAACCCACAAGAATAGTTGATAGTTGATGGTTTGCTGAGTGGGTCACTACCCTGCACCCCTGGTGAACATCTGGGTCCAACACACAAATCATCCTCCAAGCTTTGGCTGCTATGCTTTGTTCTTTGACATGAACGATTTTGCATTGAGATGTTCATCAACTTTGTAGTAACCTGGTTGCTTGGAAAATCCACCATTCATAGATGCTTTGATTTATTGATGTCCACTCTTGCCTCATGTTTGCTTGACATCACGGCTCTCCGTTCATGGATTCCGGCAGGGGCCATGAAACCACCAGCACTCCCATTGCTCCTTCTCGCTCAGATCCCAAGAGTGTCTCATCTTCGATTTGAGTGTTTCTCAAAATAGGGGTACCCTGAGTTCTCCTCCAGTTTATCAACCATTCATGTTAATGAACAACCGATTGTAGGGGTCCCCTATTTCGAGAAACCATCATTTAGAAACCCAGCTGACCAACAGCGATGATGGCAAAGCGCCGTTGCATGGTGATGGCTTGTAGCCCCTCACACAGGTTAATCATCTGGTGGGGGGGTACCCCTCTTGGGGAAAATGTGTCGATCAAACCAACAACCACACAGGTTGATGATCCTTTTCTGGGTAAGAAACCCTTGACCACCCTAAAGCACTTTAAATCACCGTAAATCACCCTAGATCATCCCAAATCACCCTAAATAACCCCAAATCACAGCAGATTTTTGAAACAGGGGGAGGTGGCTGGTCTCATTTAGCAGACCTATGCTGACCCCGTGTGACCACCACGCGGCGGGCGACCCCGCATGGTACCCCTGCAGGGATTGTGAACTTCGGTGAGTTCACCAGGGAAACTACCGTTTATGACGCAGCTAGCTTCTCAATTGGGTTCTTAACCAATGGATTTTACTGGGGGGGTGTTTCTATACTCATTTAGGCTATCAAGCTATAAGCCAATGTAATAAGCTATAAGTTGCTATAAGCATTTTGGCATTGTTTCTTAAGACAATCCATGATGCTTAGTCATATCTACCTGAACTAGGTGCCCTAACCCAACTCACCATGGTCACGATCGGCGTGCTAAGGGCAACGATGAAAGACTACTAGTTATCAACGGTATTGAACAGTTCAGAACCAACCAGTCATGGATCCTGTTACTGTTGATAAACCAACCAACTATCCACTTTTAATTATCAATACTGTTGGTTTACCAGTTTCGAGTTATCAACAGTACCCAATGGCTGATCAACCAACCAACCAGCTCTATGTAACCATCCAGTATTAACAGTGATCAACCATAGCTATCCAAGGTTGATCCAACCGCGGGTCAACTTCATCCACCTGAGGGGGGACCGTAAAAAATGACCACCCCATGTGCCAACCCCGCCTTCAAACGTTCACGTTCGCCCGGCGCGAAGCAGTTCAGCAAGAACTTATATCCTGGCAATGAAACGACGGTTGCGGCGGCAACGTTCAGCATGTCCGTGAGTAATAATTTGTACATATACAGGCACGTGTATTGTATACAATTGTGTATAATTATGTAATGTAGGCCAAAAATTCTAGATACATATGTACAAATATCAATACAAATATCAAATGATACAACTCTGTAGCCTTGCAACGGTGTGTCCTTTTGGTGTTCATGATATACATTTTTACGTTGATGGCGGCATGGTATGTGTGTCTTTCTCTTTACTGCAGTATGTACATGCAGGACATGTCAGTACATGCATTTTGTCCCCCTTAACCCCTGATATCGTGCACTATCAACCAATCCCTTGCCCTGTTCATACTAACCACCTCGAAGAAACAGCTGGGGTCGTACAGTCTGTTTCAGGAGTTGAGGGGAATTGGTGCAATGTCAGAGCGTAGGACGTGGTAAACTGGTAAACGCAATAATTGAAATTCACTCTGATATGCCTATGCCTCAAAATGATCACACATCTGAAAAGTGCAATCTTCCCGCCTAAAATGTTCGTTCTTCTGGTCCTGTTGGTATCCCAGGGCTTTGAGCCATATGCGATGCTTAGTGATTTGACCGGGATGAATACTTGTACTGGTCTACTGGTGCGCAAAATGTTTCAGTAGCCACGGACACATTGCTCAAATCAACCAAAAACATTCTAGAATGTGGCTAACCCCACAGAACGACTAGTCTAGTCTACTCCAGAATCAGAATCAACAAACAAGAACACGAAAACCCATCTATCATATTTAAAACACTTACTAATTTGCTCCATCATGCAGAAACATCTCTGATTGCCGTGTCCTAAACCCAGGATCCAACCGTTTAGAGGTTGACCCGGGCGCCGTGTTCCCCAGTGAACATCCCAGAACAGAATAGCCTTTGGGAGATGTGGGGCAAAATACCCTTGCGGATAGAGTTAGTGTTTAATACAGTCACATGTCGTAACGAATCGTCGTGGGGAAAGTTGGTGGCCAATACCAGGGTTCTTCGTTGTTTTCCAGATATGATATTCTTAGAAAGCTTGCCGAGCATGCATCGTCATCCGTCCTCAAAGATCATTGATACACCAGCTTCACCACTGTTGATCCACCAACCAAGCATTTTCACCATTACCTACTATATGGACTATATACCACTATTTACAATCAACCAAAGCCAAGCCACGTCTACCTATTCACTACTCGCAACCACTATGAACTACTACCAACCACCATTAGCCATCAAACAACATGATTAACCAGCACTAACTACGATTCACCACCATTTGATGACCATCATTTAACTATTATTACCAACCATGTACTAAGCACCATTTAATGACCAACCACCATTTAATGACCTAACAACCATCAACCATTATAAACCCTCATTTTAACCACCATGTACGAACCATTCTGAAGATTCCCCATACTTCACTGCCACCAGGTCATCATTTGCCACGTTCCCTGTGCCTGCCGGAGCATACACATCGACACGATTTGGGTACCTGCCACAATTCCCAGGCGCTGATAAATGGTGAATCTCCAAGCTACAAATGGTGGATGGTCATGATGCCACCCGTTTTTGGTAAATGATGAGTTAGTGAATGATTGGTTGGTCAATGATTAGTTACTTGTAGTGCTTAGTCAAGGATGGTTATATACAGTTCCTAAGGGACTCTCCGGGAACAGCCATGATTAGTTGGTGAATGATTACTTATTCAATCATGCTTAGTCACAAGGCTGGTTGTAGCTAATGATGGTTGGTCAAGGGTGGTTAGCGGTTTGTTCACGATGCCTGCCCATAGTGGTTGATGATGCTCAATGGCTTCTTATAGGTTCACGGTGGTGCGCCAGCCATGAGCCCCGAAGGCAGAAGGGGTTCATAGGTATTCTCCAAATTTGTTGGGACAACCTCCAGTCAACCAGCACCCAAAGAACCCTGCCCAAAGCATCTTCAGTCAAGCAAAGCTTGTGGGGTTCCCGGACGATCTGCTGCGGTGCTTCAGTAGTCTGCTGTTTGGTTTCTAGATGATCACAAAGACCTAGTGGTCCTTTCAACTGTTGAACCAACCATCCCTGGGAAAATCGACCTCGGAAACTTCTATAATTAGATGTTGAAACAAGGGTTTTCAACGGAGACAATCCCATCAACCAAACCTGTGAAACCAGAAATCGATTTGACTCATCTCTATTGATCCGGGACCATATTTAGAATCAAAGCTGATCAGCTGATCCTAACATGTTACAGTAGAAACCCTCAGAAAAACAACATAATGACACCCTCCCAAAAGGAGATTGGAAGGGATGACCTGCTGGTAGGCGTCAGTTTCCTGTGGGGTGCGTGGATACTTTGTTGCATATCTGATTCCTTTGAGTCCTGTAGTTTTACTCTGGAGACGAACAACTCATGGGATAATAAGGAAACGCCCATAAATGTTTTCTGATGATTTATGCATGCAAGATTTTAGCACGATGAGGGACTCAACAAACGAGAACGATGGATCCAAAAAGCCTTTGCCCAACTGATCTGGCGCAAACTTATCAACCCAAACCGCGGAAGAGCTTCCTTCCCATTCTTGAGCTACAACCAAATTGGCTGCTGGGTCCAAGTTGAACCATCATTCACTAGGTGTTAGACCGTAGTCATCATTAAGCATCATAAGCCACTCTTGACCATCAACCACCGTCAGCTGACAACTATTCATTCTGAAACCCATTCAACCGCTAAAATGAATCAGTGCGACTTAGGTCAAGCTCACAGCTACTAGTCTTTCAGAATTGCCATCTATTCTGCTTTATTAGAAGCTGCCATCATGGATCATCAGAATCGCCGTGCGCAACCTCTGGAACCTCTGTGCTCGAGGTTGATGATCACAGTGGCAACTTTGACTTGTCTCATTTTCGGACCAGAGCGAAATCTCTGCACAGCATGAGAAGTGGGTACCACCTTGAACCCCGCCTTACAATGGTGACTCGACCGTAAACAATACTGGTGAAATCCAACCCTGACCCCACCGGGACCACCCAAACAGCCACAGTCTCTGCCAAGTCACTCTGATCTTTCACCAAGATCGAATAGTGTCACCTGGCATGCCCAATGAGCATGTCCACTTGTGCTTCCAAAGCGGGAACCCCCTCAATGATCGGCAAGAGCTGATGATTTTGAATAGGGAAACCGTGTGAAACCGCTGGAAACGACTGGGCCCATGGTTCCGAACACAACCGTCGTTCTTCGACTGGGATGGCTAATCTATCAATATATAGTCAATGAAGGCTAGTGGTAGTTACCATTGCCAATATACAATATTTAGCGGTTCTATACTGCTTGACAAGCAACCTGAACAGCGGGCTATATGACCAGGTGATTTTCTGGTGCCACCCGTGCGGACGAAAACGAGTTGCAGTCGCCACGTTGAACCAACATTCATAGAGATCAACTTGCTGGACCCATAGGGAGGTTCTTAAGCACTTGGGGACCCCAAAGGGGTGCTTGTTGTTACTGTAAATGGTTCATCTTGGATGACTTGGGGGATTCAATCAGCGAGCTCACATCCGCCATCATTCATCCGAGTCATCACTGTTGGGATCCCGGTCGTCACAGCTGGACGCAGCCAGTCCCTTGCGACAAGTAAAGCAGGTGGAAATGGTGGATGATAAAGCTATGTGGCAAATTAAGTACCCAAACTCATGAGTTGGTTTAGCCATTCAACTGGAAATGGTGATTAATTTACCAGAAAGGAAAATGGTTAACCAGCCTTCTAAACAGATTGACTGTAACTGGTAGAAATTGGTACTTAAGTCTACTTCATCAACCAATTTAGGTGAACCAGCCGCCGACAGAAGAAAACATATGAGAATCCCATTTATCTTTGCATGGACCACGAGACACTTGATAATGCAGCTCTGAACTCAACCCTTTCCAAGGACACAACCGATAGAATTCATTATGCCCAGAAAGACAAGGAACCAATTGGCCACAAATGGTCGAGATTGGCTCATGGGTTCTGTTCTTTCCTTGTGCTGATTGCAAAAGAACTGCCAGTGACCCTCGGTCTTTTAAGAAACAATCATCACAAAGATTTGACTCATGATGATCTACCATCTGGTTTCACCACTCCCTGTAGCTCTTTAGCTCCCCCTTTAAAGGAATCAAGCGGGATACCCCTGGCCCCTTTGTCCAAACTTTGGGGTCGCCCAGTTTTAGCTCCCCCTTTAAAGGAATCACCAGTGATCCATGACCAACCCTCCCAAGCTGTGGCACGGCAGCGCCTCCAATACAATCACCACTTCGGGTGGCGCATGCGCAGTGGTCACGGTGAAGTTCACCTGTCGCCATTTCGATCTCAGCGCTGGCAGAAATTCCCGGCACTTTGACCAGCACTGAACCACAGCAGTTGAGTGGTTGACCTCAGTGGTTATTATTGGGGTGTACTGATGGTCTATTTCTCGAAAACTATGGTCAATAATAGAAAACTATGGTCAATAACTAGTGGCTGATAAACAACAAACAACCAACTAATGGTACTAATATGTACTAAATCATCTAGTACCAGGTCGCTCTGGGTAGTCATAACATATTGGACACTGCTATAGCTGGGGATTTCGTTGCATAACTTGGCCCGTGCTGGAAAGGCTGCCTTGCTGAGCAGCTCAAAGTCGTCCAAGGAGCCTTTCTGTGGGGAGACCTGGCACCCAAGGGCCAGGGCTTCGATGCTTTGATCAGTGGTGGTTGTTCATTTTGGGATGGTCAAATGATGGTCGATAGTGAATGATGGGTTAGTTGATACTGAATGATGGTGAATGATGCCTAGTAAAGATTCTTCATTTTTTGGGATGCAGTAGAATGATTCAATTTGGGATAGAATGGTGAAATGATTTTTGGGATAGCATGGCTATAAATTATATGATGGTCAAGTGGTGCTAAATAAACAGTACAATGTTTAAATGATGCTGAATCACGGCTAAAGTGATGATAAAATCATGGGGAATCACAGCTCAAATCTTGTTTGCACATTCACCATTCTAATTTCTAATAGCTGTGATTGATTTAGTGTTAAATATTCAATTCGTATTTTGTGTTCCGGTCGATGCCTCATCTCTGGCAACAAGCCAGTCAACGAGGGCTTGGGCCAACGGTTCCGATTCATCGCTTGTTATCCAATCGTTGGAGCTGGCGACTGAGCATTGAGTCAGGAAATCACCAACAGACATGTCAACGAACAAGAATAGAGCCAAGCCGGCAACTGACTACAATCAACCAACCAGCCAACCAACGAACCCAAGTTGCCTAGGCTTGCACCGTTGAGCAAACAATAAGATTGCCCTGCAAGGGAAGTCAAAAACGGAAGGTCTGCACGATGGTTCTTGGGGTCAAAAACCATCAAAAGCATGGTTGGTGGTTACAACCCATCTAAGAAACTTAGTCAACCAACAACTATCCCAAACATGGGGAACCTCAACCAGTATGTAATAATTCATATCTATCTATAAGATACTCTATGCATACTTGTACAGGAAGAAAGATACAGTACACGTACGTTCTCGAATAGCTGGCCCACAGGCTTACATACATGAATACATGTCTTCCCTCTGTAAATACGCGCATATCAACACGTATCTACCATAAATGTCCATAAATGTCCCAAAAAATCATCTGCCATTTCTAAGTGCATAGAACCACATAAAACTGGTTTGCGGTTTCAACCCCTATGAAAAATATTAGTCAACCAAGCATGCATTAATCATTACTAGGGAAAATAAAAAAGTTTAAATCACCAACCAGAATACAAATTCACCATAAACATCTTGAAATATCATCTGCTCTAACTGCATAGAACCACACAAAATGTGGCTGTGGCCATCAGCTCGTCATCGCGCCACCGCGCAGCTCACCAGGTTCTGCTGCAGCTTCCAATCGTCCGTGACTTCCACGACCCACAAATCTTCCGGCACTCGGACCTCGACCCACGGTGGCCGCCGTGCAGCACCCAGGGGTTCCCTGGGATGGTGGAGCCGTGGTTACCGCCGCTGGACTCATCCCACCGAAGGTACCATGGTTTGGTGTGTGAGATTCAAAAAGGTAGTTCAATGGTAGTTGAATGTTTCTGAAAGTGAGTTGGATTCAAGCATTACAGAAAGGTACTTGGGGTTGCTGCTTAGTACTTGCAGACGCATGGATGAAACAACTGAAGCTGTCAACATGTGCAATTCAAACTGTTCAAAGTCTGGAGTCTAGAAGCATGAATTGAGTCAAAATCGTGGCTGGAGTTTGCCCAAAAAAATGTCACATAAATGAACAGGTTGAATGGCACATGTATCAACGCATGTCACCTACAACTGAACAGCTCTTTTACTTCTTTTCATCTGGAAGACTCGACTCTTCAGGCAGGTAAGGGAATCACTGGTGGCCGACTCCTTAGCTGAAACACTCGGGCACTTGGGGTTCCCTAAGATCCAACAAGAGATAGTTTGATGGTTAATAAGGGTAAATAATATTGGGATAACCAACAACAGGGAATATGTTGGTTGATACGGCTCAATGACGGATTGTCATACGGGATAACCAGCACTAATGGTTGGAAATGTAGCTAATGAATGATGATCCATGGGAGATCTATCTCTTAAGAAACCACCTATACTTAATGGGAAATCACCACATATGGCTAGACTGATGGTGGCTTATTAAAAGCTGGATGTACCATTTGTGTGTGTGTTCATTGCAGTGTTCAGCGGACTGTTTGCCTGCTATACAATGCCAATGAGCACAACCTCAACACCAGCAACGTTAACAACAACAGTCCACCAACCAAGCCAACCATGCCAAAGAAGCCAACTAACAGCAACCAACAGCAAGTAAGCCAACCAAGTCACCAACCAACTATAGAACCAACCAACCTTAACCAACCAACCAACCTCACCCACCCAACCTCAACCAACCAACCTCTACCTGCAACCATCACCGCTCCAAGTGGCTGCGTGCCGTGGAGGTGTCACGGCTTCGAAGATGATGCGGAATTCCAGGTCCAAATCCATCCGCTGCAGCCTCGCAGGAGCGCCATGGTGGCGGCACAACGGGCTGGGTCCATGGCCACGGCACCGAAAACCGAGGTCGTGGCCATGGTATTTTTCACACGTTTTTGGTGAAGATCTGCAGATTTATTGCTTGGTTTAGTGAATCTCCACCCATTTTGGACTGGTTCCTTCAGTGGATTGATTCACTTCAAATACAGGTTCAAGCATGTACAAGCATGCACAACTGGTACTATGAACACTCCTTTGCAATCATTACCTAAGAATTAGTACGCTTCATGAACCATTGACAAAGCAGCAATCAAGCATGACCGAACCGTTAGTTAACCATAAAGACACCAGCATTTAAGCATCAAAACTCGTATATCCCCAAGTGGATGTTTCTCAAAATTTGGGACCCCCCAAATCATCCATTCAGAATCATTTTCGAAAAATAAACCTATCATGAACCAGCCATAACTTTGGGGTGCTCCAAGGCCCCCCATTTCAAGAGCCCCCCCAAGTATCTACCAAGCCCCAGGTCCCCACGAAGTCTGATTCAGCTCGGAGCTTGGCTCCGGACCCCGGCAGACCAAGTTGAAGCTGGCACGGTGTGGTGGAGGCAACCCGGGGGCTGTCGTTTCCCAACCGGAATCCGCCAGCACGGCTTTTTTGGAGAAAACACCAGCTGCTTTGTAGCTGGTTGGTTGATCAGATAGTGGTTGATAGCACGATCTATGTGTGTTTTCCGCTAGATCTCACTATTGACTAGTGGCTGGTTGGTAGTTTCACTGGCAATGTCACTCGTTGCACTCTACTCATGTGGAGCCGTTGCTATTGCCGACGAACCATGAACCAAGTCAACTATTCTCTACACAGCTGCCGGTTGCGTATATGGAAAAGTGTTCAAACCTAATGACAGTACAATAACCATCATCAATCAACAACCATTTTTCAACATCAAACATCATTGACCATCAACCAACCATCAACCATCATGAATCATCAACAATTGTCCATCAGTCAAGTCCACTACAATTGTCTTCCGAAATCCTCCTATCCATGACACGCCGGGCTGATGGGTCAAAACAATGCCTGGATACATCTACACTTAACTGGTTGGTGGTTTCAACCCCAACAAAAAATATCAGTCAACCAACTAGTTGTTAATAGTTACTAGTGGAAATGGAATTTGTTTAAAACCACCAGCCGGTCGTTCAAATACTACTTGATAGTATCATCTGTGTTTTCAAGTAGATCTGACCATTGATTGATGTAATCACATAATGATCGATAATCTCCTTCATACCTGACAATGTCGATTCACATTGGAAAGTATCATCTGTGTTTTCCAGATCTAACTATTGATTAATGTAATCAAATAATGGTGTATGCTCTATTTCACATCTGCTAATGTTGATTCTCATTGGATGATAACCATTGTGTAACTATTGATGAATGGTTGATAACAATGCTGTCCAGTAGTCAAACCACGGTTGATGATTTGATTGTATCATCCGTAATTAATGACCACTGATCAAATTATCAAACATGTGAAGTTCACATTTAATCAATCATCGCTAATCAATGATGATCATATATGGTGGATAGTAGCCAAAAATGGTTCATGATACCATCTATGATGATGACCTGTCCTCCACTTGGTACATTCAGGAGTATCACTATCTATATGGTGGAGTCGCAGTCCCCAAAACCTACTATTAGATGTATACACTTGCCAATAGCTAGTGATGAATGATACTGATAGGTATATATATGCATATTATACCAACGATGAGAAATATGGAGCATTCAGCAATAACGGGTGATTCATGATAACAATCAACCAACGGTAATACCCAACGACATCTACATGTACATATACTATGTATATGTATATGTGTATGAATAATGGCTGATGATCAGTTCGTTGGTCTCGGGTATGATATCGTATGTGTACGACTATATTGCGCTATACCGCGCTTCTCTCATTAGAAGGAACAGAAACAGCTTGAATACATGTATGTGATGCAGGTATGTGTATGTACAAGTTTATCTCTTATGGTGCGTATATGTACTCACATCATATATTATGTCACATTTGTAAATATAAAGATCACATCATGTCATGTGTCTATCTTATCAAAATACTCTACTTCACTATATCATACCATATGGATTTCCTGTAAACCAAAGACTTGACCCTCCCAAAAAGGAGTTGGAAGATCAGATCAGTTTCAGCACTTGGGATAACCTGTTTGCAGGGTCTTTGTCAGCTTCCAGGAGGGTAATCACAATATCTAAGCAGTAAACCAACAACAGTGGTGGCTTATCCTAGCTATGGTTACTGCGTCTAGTTTATCCTAGTTATCTTCCATGAGAGCAGTTGGTAACCATGATGATGGTTGGCAATGGTGGTTTATCCTAGCTACTAACCATCAAGACCGATTAGCAACCATTAACCACTGTCAAACAACAGATCAATTCAGAACAAATCAACCAACTAACTCTTATCCCAGCTCTTGACCTTTACTTTCCGCTCTTGAAATCTTCAGCCTTCATCAACTGAGACTACTTCCAACCCCAGAGGTTCAACAGCTCTGCGACGCTGCTGGCCTTGCTAGTACTGCTCTCGTCCAGCATCAAATCGAAGTTCAAGGAACGCATGCGGAGACCTGGCGTACGGCGGGCGCCACAGCTGGTGGCTGAGATCCTGAACTATGATGGAGCCTTGTGGGGATGACCATTATACATATCATCATCATCATCATCATCATCATCACCATCATCATCACCATCATCACCAGCACCAGCACCATCATCATCATCATCATCATCATCATCATCTCTGTATATATGTATATGCATATATTTCAAAAATTATCGACAATTGTTGATGTCTTTATTATATACTGATCATGTATGATACTTTATTTGTAATAAAGTAGTGTTTTAATGACAAATGATCATCAATTGTCATTGTGACTGTGATGTTATAACCAATGATAACTAATGATCATAAACTATGATTTCATTGATCATGATGACTATGTTGTCAATAATGACTAGGGACCATAAACTATGATTTCATTGATCATCATGGCTTTGGGTCACTTCAAGGCCCATGAAGGGAACCCCTTCTACGGCTGGTGAAACCCCAACCCCAAAGGCATGAGAATAGGCATCCATAAACTTTGGATGATACTCAGCTCACCAGATATCATTGGGTAGCACCATTGAATAATACTCAAAAAAAATCCGTTTTATCCATTGGCATTCTATTTCAATATGGACCAATAGTATGTCATATGTTATTAACATCCAATAGTGATGATATGGGTACCAATATATCCAGATAATTGACAATATATGGGGAGTTTCTCAAAATAGGTAACCCCAAAGTGGTTGGCTTAAAACACTTCATAACTACAATCTACAAGTGACTGGATGATTTCGAGGGTTCCCTATTTTGACTACATGGTGAATGTGATATTCGATAATTGATATCATAAAAAATAAATGAAAAACAAGTATCGCAACCACCAACCACCTGGCAGTGCGTACCATGGTGGTACCCAAATGTCACAACCAATGGTAGTACCCCCCAAATCATCCAGTATCAACATTTACAGTCATAAACCATCCATAGCTTTGGGGTCTCCTTTTCTGAGAAACCGCCATATGAACATTACCAACCCACCACCTGGCAGTGAGTAAATATGATTGACCATTCTTGACAACTATTATTGGTTTGTTGATTCCCACTCTACGCGCGCACGCTCAACCATTCGTCGGCGATATCACCACTTCATAAATGCTCCCTATCTGCAACAACATCCGATAATCAAGTGTCACACACAACTACAGTATAGAGCCTTGCGACTTAGACAAAATAAAACAACTGTAGGCATCATGGTAGGTTTATGTTGAAGGTTACCTACCTGTTGGATGGGATTGAGTAAGCAAGCAACTAACTACAGTAATCTGAACAACAAACAGTGATTGGAACCAAACAACTCAATTGGTCTGGTGAACTATTCACTCGATGATACTTTTGTCTGGTTGTAATTGGGGTTCTAGAACCACATGGTATAGAACCGGAAAGGTACCCTGCATGACCGAACGAGTGCTTTTGGTTTACAAGCCATTTAACCACTGACAGTATCGAACTCATAAACCAACAACTGTGATCCTAGCTATTGACCGTTCTTAGCCATTAGCCAACACTAATCATTACATAACCATGAACTAAACGAACAACTCTTATCCTGGCTCAAGCATTGTTGTGTATATCCATTGCGAACTGCCTTGAAGTACTCTGCATTGCAATCACAATTGAGCGCAATTTGATAAGCATTACTCATTATCATTATGATGCATAATCAAAATTGAAGCATAACCAACCGTTGGCAATCACATGTACATTTACTACCAAGTGATATTGAATTGAAGCAGAACCGTCAAGTAGAATTTTGAACCCTTTTTGATAAGTAATAGTAAAGTGATCATTGTGCTGGTCACGATAATAACGCACTGTAGCAATAATAGTTATTAAGCACTGTTCATGATTATCAAGCATTGCGAAATATGTTTGACTAAATAAGTACTACCTAGCTGGCAACAATTGACTATTGCTATTCACTATCGATCATCATCAGTAACCAGTATTTGAATAGCCACCAATCAATATGTATCATAAATTTATCATACTACGAGTACCTAGCTATAGCTATTTCTCTCAACACTATCAGTTTGCCAGAATCATTAATTACAATCATGATGATAGCCATTGATAATTCAATCAATGCAAAATATTCTCAACCACTATTTGATCAGTTGACACGTTTTTTTCACCAACACGTTTCGTCATTTGCCATCAAATATTAGTCGACCGACGGTATCTAGACCACTAGTTATCGCTATGATTCACTTTCTAATGTCAACCTTAATGATTATTGATCCATATTAACTAGAATCATTATTGCTCATCATTCCCAATCACTATAGTGACGATTGCCCTCTGAAAGGTCGCCTCACACAACCCACCATTGGTTATTGATTAATATTAGCCAAGTAAAAAAAATGATTAGGAAAAACATTTGTTAATGATTAGCTAACCATTTGTCAATGACATTTTATTGCTAGGAAAAAAGAAGTGTCAATCAAACCACCAACTAGCTGGTTGTTTAACCACTATTATTAGTGATTATCCCCTGTTATTAACCACCAAAATGACCTCCCAACCAGTAGCCCTTCCCATCAGCTGCAACACACTCATCTCTCAGTCCCTGGCCCTCTCCGTTCATGGCCGCAAGGTCCTACGCGGCTAGCGCTGCTAGCACGCCACGTGGCTACGGGTGCCGGCAATGGATCGACACCTGGTGACCTTTAAAAGGTGGCTGTTGATTCTGGTGATGCCGAAAGACTAGGGAATGATGTGGCGAGCTGAGTCAATATTAATTAACCAATTTCATGGGGGAGAAGTTCACCAACAGTTTCATAGGGAAAGCAATGGTTATTGATGGGGAACCAGGGGGACTAAGGGTTTTGACACACAGCCATGTCTAAAGTCTAAAGATGCTTGATCTTGGCTCATCATGGTTGATGATGGCTGATGGCTGATCGCGGTGAGTTGCCCGGTAACTGTGTGCTTCAGCCTGGTGTTGATGCAGTAATGGTAAATGAGCGCTCGTGGATCACAGCTGTTGATCTGGCTGACATTCAACCCGTGAAAAAACTGTCTTTTTCTGTGTAAGCCTTCCAGCTGCACAAAAAAACAGACTGAGGCTAAGACTGAGGCTAACTTGGATGTGCAGCTCGGGTTATGACCATGATTATAAGCCCTATAAGATAGCTGAACTAACCCCTAGAAACCATGGAAATTGTGACCACTTGCTAAGTGGCGGTGCACGTCCAAGAAAGTTGTATGGATCCAGTAATATGGTTCGCCAAAGACGAGCTGAGAGCCAAAGGGCAGGTGGTACCACCACGACCACGCTCACCACCCGTCTACCCGCAAATAGGTGGTGATTTGCCATCAAATCTAGGGCTTCTTAACATGAATCCACCGCTGGAAATCACAGTGCCGGATCTATATTGGCATCATTTGCCAGCATCAACCAGCTAGTGATTGACAAACGATTATCTACAAGTAATCGCAACCAGAGTTGATATATATATATATATATATATATATATATATATATATATATATATATATATATATATATATATATATATATATATATATATATATATATATATATATATATATATATATATATATATATATATTATGGAGAGAGAGAGAGAGAGAAATTTAGCAGAAATTTGTATACACATATCATTCGCCATATAAAGAAAAATGTATATGTAAAACTACGTATTCTATATATTGGAAACAACATATTATATAAAATTGCCATGGTTATCGATTGCCAGTATTTATCAGCTGGCTGATGAGTTGTGGTTCACCCACAATTGGCCATCATTCATTAATCTCACACACGAGCCACAATCAACCCTGGCTGATGATTGATTGACTGGCTCTTACCGTGCCCTTGCCAAGTTGCCAGTTCAGAAATGGTGGCAGACCAGTCCTCCACCAAGTAGCTACTGTCCCGCACATCCATCAAGTCGTCCGAGATCAATATCTGGTGTGCGGAACGTGGCCAACTCTTGGGAGTACGGTCAACCAACTGTGGACCCTTGCTGGCTGTGAATGATCCCCTCTTGGTGGTTGTGCATTGTGCATTGTTGGCTCGGCAAGGTAAGGCAAGTTCCAGTCATGCCATTAGCTGTTGCGCTCATGAGCAGTTCGTATAACCACAACATACCGCGACTGTGTCAACCAGCAAAGTTGGTTGTAGATCCCCTCTTCTGTCAACCACTTGCTCCGGTTCAGCACCAGCTTGTATAATCTGGCGGTTGATTCCATCATGCCCATAGCTTGGGCAGGCCATTTGGTAACTGCTCCCCCAAATAGCAAACAGCTTGATGGTGGGAATGACCCCATGGGAGATCATCCATCTTCAGCAAATCAAAAGTAAGTAATTATCTGATATCCCCCGGCAAAGCTTGCATGGCTTTACGGGATATATTTCCAATCCCACCAGTGGCTTCTAGATCCCTTCGCTCAAACTTCAATTGTTACATAATGTTACACTCTGGTAGTCCCCAATCTGCTTGCCTAGAAAACTCATGAAAATCCACTAGAAATAGCTGATTTACCTAGAGAAAAGCCTTCAATAAGTGGCTTCCAGGGAATCGCTTACCAGAGGGTAGTGGATATCTGGTTGGTGGTTTCAAGCCCTATGAAAAATATTAGTCAACCAACCAATCACTAGCAAATAATAGGGAAAATAAAAACTGTTTAAAACCACCCAGCAAGTATGTATGGTAAATCCATCCCCAAAAACACCTCAAAAATCAAAACTGTGTCTGTAACCCTGGCCAGCGGGAGATCTCTGCAAACAACCATGATTATCGACACAATAATGCTTACACCGGTTTCAGTTGATGGTTGATTACACCCGTTTATGATGGTTAACTGCCCATCATTATGAACCCTATGGTTGATACTAATGTCGAACTGGCTTGACACCTATACTAAGTATGAACCCCATGGTTGATACTAATTCTTACTACATTCACCCTATGCTTGATACACCAGTTTCAGTTCATGCTTGATATCAATGCTGAAGCCCAAGAAGTGGCCTCGTGATTTTGTGATTTCAAGGACCGGCCCTCCCACGGGGCGCGCAAAAACTGGGCCACCGGACGCTGTAGCCCACTGGTGCACGGACGATCATCACCATGCGACTGGCCTGGACACCGACACGGAGAGTCCTTGGGATCCCGGGTGAAGTGAGTGATGAATGGGAGATAAGACTTATGCTTGAATGGTGGTAAGTAATAAGCTATGAAGTGATAAGCTATGATAAGTAATCAGTGATAAACCTAAGTGAAGCAAAAAGTGAGGAATGGTGATAAATAAAAAGCAATAAGCGCAACCCCCTGTCTTTGATGGTAAATCACCGGTTGGAAAGCGATAACCCAGCGAGACCGGACGGCATTATTGGATGTGCGGAAAGGATTCTTCGTGAATCAACCAACCAATCACCCAACCAACCACCAAGCTAACCAATCATCCCACTCACATCCACTCACTAACAATCTAACGAAACATCCAACTAAGTACATAAGTATAAATCAACCTGACCTGAGAAATAGTCCAACTCACCGAACCAGTCATCTAACGAATCATCCAGCTCTCCAACTCACCAACAAACAAATCATCCAACAGAGTATATAACATCAAGACGACATCATGAAAAACCACTCAAGTGGATCCAACATAGATCATCCAACTCACATCAATACACCCAGCTCCGAGCTATGCCGTGTTGGAGGCCACCGACCCGGGCTCTGCCGCTCCGCGGCTCCGCCTGTGGTGGCAGCTCGATGACCTCCGCTACCTGGAAGGTGACGATCACCTGGTGCTGCTCATCCAGCCTGTGCCATCCGAGAACCCTCTGCGGGCGGTCTCCCAGGGTCGGAAGCTGGGGATCAACGAGAACGGTGTCATGTTTTGATAGATTTTTGAGCTGTATAATGATGTATACACTTAGTTGATCAACTTGGTCATGTTTTGGCAGATTTTTGTGGTTGAGGCTGAATGGTTAATGAATGGTCAATGATGGTACTTGCCTTTCTGCTTCTTGGGGATGATCACAACGAATAAACGAGGATTAGTTCCATTGATGATGCTAAAGAGTATGGTTCATGAATGTGTAAATCATGGGGAATGAGAAACAGCAGATAAATCACGATTGATGTCATCATACATCCATTGATGAATAGATCGATCGATCAATTGGTTGGCGAGTCAAGAATCGACAGTAAGGTATAATCAACAATGAAACATGATTGCTAACGATTGATTGAAAGCTTGTTAAGTAACCCTCATGCTGGCTGATGATAGGGGAGTAACCACCAACAAATAAATTGATGATTGATAATAATGGATAATAATGGCTACTCCTTCGGCACACGAAATCCAAGCGGGTGGCTCATGGATGATTATCTTTGTTAATCTGATACTGTAACATGTTTATTCCATTTATTCCTCTACTTGGATGGTCAATAGATGGCAGTTGCTAAAGTTAAATGATGACAATATATGACAATGATGGCTTAAGAATTCCTATTGTTGGTTCTTGCTGATGATTAGTAATGGCTGATGGCGGGTCAATAATGACTGAAGGCGGCCCATTCTTGTTTAAGATGTTAATGGTAGTTATTCATCGTTGATCATGGCCAACGAAGGTGAAAAACCACCTTCATGTGGGATCCAGCTGGATCTCTGATAACAAACGTGCCACATGCAACACGAGAAGCAAGGCTCCTGTACATCAACAGCAACAACAACAACAACTACTACTACTACTACTACTACTCTGCCACGCCTGCTGCTGCTACTACTGCTACTGCTACTGCTACTGCAACTGGTACTGCTACTGCTACTGTTGCTGCTGCTACTGCTACTCCTGCTGCTGCTGATGCTGTTGCTGCGACTTCGGAGGGACTGTCCCTGCTACTGCTACTAAAACAATAACGACAACTACAGCACCTGCCAAAAACCACTCACACAAATACAACAATAAACACAAGCAAACAGAACACACACGCACGCAAGCAACCAAACAAGCCAACAATACAGTCAAGCAAGAATGAAAACAACTGGCCAGCAAAAAACGAAAAGAACAGAACAGGACGGAACAGAGAAGAAAAGAACAGAACGAGCAAACATCACTAGAGTCACTAGAATATGTCATCACCAAGATCAATCAGATATGAATCATTGCACAAATGCTGAGGCGTGCTGGTCACCCGGAAAAACAACTCACCTTAGCCTGCTGAATTTGAACATGTGCAAAAACTACTTTCATGATGGTCGGTTCATTCAGAAACATTATGGTTACTTGTGACTCTCAGTGAAACGCTAAGTAGGGATGCATCTTGAAGAATCTTTGGTTTATGGTAGATTTCACTATTGGTCTATTGTGGTTTGCTGGCTCAGGTACTACCAGAAACTCGATCTCAGAATCAACACCACACGTTTGCCATCATTTACCTAATTGAGTTGGAGTTCTTTCTTTTGGAGAGATACCCCAACCACTCAACCAACTAATCAACCTACCAATCAACCAATCATCCCCCCAGCGGCGCCTGTTCTTCATGGTGGAAGCAATCGGGAAGTTAAAGGCCTATGGAGGCGGCAAGAAATAACGCTGCGCCAATGTGTATGCAAATGTCCATGAAATGAAACTACTTCAAGACTTGATTAGCTCGTTAGTCGAAGAAAATGTCGAGTAATTCCTTTACTAACGAGCATGAGATTTGACTTCCATGACTTGATTAGCTCGTTAGTCGAAGAAAACCTTTGAGATCATTTGATCTGGAAATATCTGAAGCGAATGTTCTTCTGGAAATATACAAGCACATCTTTGCACATGAAGCTGACTTCTGATTCATTGAGAATAGATGTCTTTTCGATTTGATAGCTACTGAATCACTGACCAATCAACTTTGAGCCGCTGGGGAATTCAACTCTGCAGAGCCAAAGCCAACTGCCAGCTGGTAAAAACCTATCAAAGGTGGCGCTGTCTCTAATCATGGTTAAAAAAGGTTGATTCATCCTGCTAGTTGATGATAGATGTTGCTGCTTGCAGGCGAAAAAATGCAAGCTGAAGCTGGCCAACCCCTTCTTCTCAAAGATCAGCAAAGATCAAGCAAGCAACCAGCAACCGCAACCATCAACCATTGGCGCTGATGAAGCGGTAGACATTTGCTTCACCATTTGGGGATCATCAACCAGTTTGTTGGAATTGCCCTCGTCATCCAAGCGGGCTGAGTGAAGCTGTATCTTGGTTCATTTGGCCTACCTGACCTGGATAGGGAGCCCTACCACTGATGGGCTGCCAATTGCGACGCTTCCACTCCTTGAACACCTTGCACCACAGATTTTTCTCGCACGTGTTCACTGGGACTACGGGCAACGTCAAATTGCTGATCGTAAGGGGTCCTCAAGAGCAATCATAAATGCTACACTTTTCTCAAACAACTTGGGGTCCTCGAATTTTGAGAAACGTGCATTTATGATTGTCAATGATGATTATTGATGATGGTCAAAGAAAAATAAATAAAATACCATCACCAACAATCATAACATTAAACAACATCCAACAAATCATACCGTTTACCTTATGAACATCAACCTATGCAACCGACCTTAACCAAGCAACCAACCGTAGCCAACAGCCAACTTAGCCTAACCAAGCAAATCACCACTATTAACCATTCTTAATACTTAACCACTAAATAGACCACTGGCTAGAACCAGTGAATGGTCATCACCATGGTTAGCCTCAACCAACCTTCACCAACCCAACTCCTTCGCCCAGCCTCCTGGTCCCATTCGCTCTGCATCACCGCCCGTAGCCCTTGCAAACGATAAGGCACCTGTGACGGCTTGTTCGGTCGAGGAAAGTGAGAACGGTGGAGATGACCGATCTTGGCTAAGGTACCTACTCTTAGCTAGTGGGGGTTGATATCTACTTTTAGCTAGTTGGGGGTTCTTGAAATAGGGGACCCCAAGAATGGTTGGTTGATAAACAAACAATGATTAATATGAGATGATCGGGGGTTCCCCTGTTTTGAGAAACCACCTGATGGTTAAGTAACATTACCAAGGTTAATTAGAGCCTGAATTAATGAACCATAATCATCCATAATTGCCAAGAAGAGTAACATGAAAAAATACTACCATTTCTAAACAAGATTCTGATTGCCCTTGTCACAGTAAACTAAGAACAATTGTTGATACTATGGTGATTATTGGAAATTATCATCATAGTCGTTGTGGTTGTTGCACATGACCATTCTTAGCTACACTCATGAGAATGTTGCAATTAACATGTTTCTGCTAACATGAATATCACCTATGGTTATCAATAGTGGTTATTGCTATCAATGGTTGTTAGCATTGGATTTTGCTGTTGTTCTAATTGACTAGTGTTATGATGACTATGACACTGACATTTGTTGGCTAGAATGGTTTGCAATGATGGCATATACTGGTTTAAAATGGTTCTTAGCAATTGTCCAATGTTGTTCCATCATGTCTGATCATGGGAATTGATGGCTATCCATATTAGTTAAAATGCTTCATCTTGACCCATGGATGCACATGGCCTCCAAATCAGGGTTCACGAACGATGCTATGTTCATAGTAGTGCTTCATCATGGCAGCTATGGTATATGATTGTCAGCAACTAGAGTTATCACTCATTAATAGTACAGTAATTAAGGGTGAAGAAATGGTTGAGAAAGTGAGACAGGTTTACATTCACTTTAAAGTAATTACTGGGTAATAAGAAATGCAAACAACGGTACTTAGTTTGAAATGGTTAACAATAACAGTTGATAATTATGAATATATGTGTGTCACACATAGCATCAATCTAAAACTGCTCATTCATAAGTGATGACTTATGTTACCCCACAATCACCAACAACTTCTCGGACTTGTTGGTTTTGCGCGCTAAACAACCGACATACTCACATCTACTGCAATCCAGGAGCATCGTACCCAACTCCACGGACCCACCATCCATGAGCAAGCTGATCTGTGTAACCGCGCCTAAGCAAAAAGAAGAATCCTGTAAGTAGCCAACCGTCCCCATGTGTGCAGTGACCAACTACAATAGGAAAGTTGGATGGAAAACAGAAGTGTTCATACCTATCTCAAAAACATGTAAATTCACAGGTAGAAAACTATCTGATCTATCTAATCTACCTACCTCTATGCATCTATGATGAGTGGCTACAGGTAATGAATCAGTATCAATCATTCACTCTGCACTGAATTTACTCATCACAACTGTATTTGTTCATTGATGTCGGCCCTTCCCCGTTGTAGTTGGTCGTGTTAAACAACTATAAACATTCCTACCCACTACGAACTACTGACCATTTCTTCAACTCTCTCCAACCATGCTTAAATAACCACTTGTAGCCAGCATTGACAATCCTTGAGAGTTACGACAATTCACTACATTGTTGTATAAACAAGATAAACAAGATGTGACCATTGCTACAGAACCAGGTAAACCCGATACTACAGAACCATCATTACTGACCATCCACTACAGAACTGAGTGTTTCTCAGAATAGGGCTACCCCCAAATCATCCAGTTTATTAACCATCTATAGTAATAAACCAACCATTCTCGGGGGTCCCCCATGGCTTGAGAAACCACCAGGTTTTACCATTCCTCCGGCAGCCGTACTATCACGACCCTGGCCATGATAGCTCTTCATGGCCTGGAAGATCTTAGCGGGGTTTTCTGGCGGCTGGCCCTCCTTAGCGGCGTTGCGGATGGGGATGTCTCACAGTCTCAAAATCTCGTCGTCTTGGGAATGCTTGGAGGGGATACCTCGTGTGGAAAAAGTGTGGCACAAAGAGGGAACAAATGAATCACACAAGAAAACTATCAGTTTTGGTGGTAAACCAGCATTCTTTCCAGGTTTGCTCTTACTAACCCTTCAATTTCCAAAGCCATGATTCATCAGAGGTCCCTATTCCGGGATCACCTGACACAAATTTGTCAGCCCGCAATGGGTTCCTCAAGAAAATTCAATCATCCTTTATAGAAAAGCTACAGGCGTGAACGACTTAATTTTGGAGGAAAATAGCTAACAAACACGTCAGCAACTAAACTATAGAAAGATTTTATGGTTTATGAACCATTTTGTTTCTACCCACTTTCGATGAAGCATTGACCCCATGTACCCTTACCATACTGCTAGCACTTGGGTGACCTTCTTGGCACAGCCGGAGCTTGCACAAGGAATGCAAAAGTTTGATCACAAGGGAGCCGGTGTGAACAGGTGACTTCGGGGATGCCTGGTGGGAACATCCCAGCGGATCCATGTGCGGATCCATGGAAGTTGGATATACTTTGTCTACAAATATGCCTTGGCAGTATACCAACTATATACTTGGTACCGACTTCATGCCACCGAATATAGTGGAGAACCGGCTATATACCAGCTATAGTTGGCCTCGGCGGGCTGTCAGTTCGCGCCCTGTACCCCTAGCAGCAGGGAGTGTTTTCACCAATCTCAGCTGGCCACCAGACTGCGCACCCTTCGCTCGCCGTTGGGATGGGTTCACTCCTGCCACTACTGTCCATTTCTGGTCATATGTTGCAAAATTAGGATAAATTCATGATAAATTCTAGTTGTAACTTAATTACCTGATTCTTTTTGAGTTATATATAACCCATCTTAACCCAGATCATACCACCATCACTGGTACTTACACAAGTTCTCACCCAAGTCACCTAACTGGCTGGGGGCTGCCACTGGACCGTTTCCTGTGCCAGACTTAAGGTCCCAACGTAGCAGCACATCTCGATCTCATCCTGATGCCACTGCAAAATAGGGAGACCTTGAGATCATTGTGACAGTGCCAGGGTTGTGGGGGTGAACTGAGCTTGCAGAAATGCTCATGGATGGCGATGCTAGGGGTGTGGGTGTGAACTGAGCTGCCAGAAATGTTCATTCATGGCCAAAAAAACTATACATAGCCAAGCACTGGGTCAAACTAACAGCTTGATGTAGGTTGAAAACCAGCCATTTGTGCATGTTTTTTCCTATGAAACATGGTTAAGCACCCCAGGCCTTCAGCCCTGACCGCCCTGGTACCCAGGACCCGGCCATTCTTTTCTATCCCCCTGTGCTACCGGCAGCAAGGCGGATCGCAATACCTAACAATAACCAACCACACACCAAGAATCGCCATTGAAATGAAGTGGTTCTTACCCTTTATTCATGGAAGGGTTCTTCATGGAAGGGTTAATCACTGGTTGCTGGATCTCATTGGTAGTTGGATAATCATTTATATGTATTGACCATCCATTCACCATGGAGTAAAGTTTTCGCTAATCGTGGATCTCCCATGAGTTGTTCCTCAGGTACATGCATTTCCCCCACCATGCCCTCAGCGGCCAACATCGATGCCTGGCGTTGCCCCACGATGGTCGTATACATCGTGAAGAGCGCCTGGCAGCTGCTCAGGGAATTACCAAGGTCTTATGGATGAAGCAGTTCACAAACCAATAGAGATCTTGGATGAGCAGCCGGGGTTATGAGTGGAATATAAGCACGGCAAATAAGCGTACAAGCTACTTGCACTAGCCGGAAACTAACCATGCGGACTTACCAATTACTAACCGGGGATGCACATCCAAGTATGGAGCATTCTTGATGTATAGCATTGGTATGCTATACCATTCTATAGAGTATGTATCCTCAAAATGTATGGAGTATATCAATGGTATAGTAAATCCGTATCAAATAACTACCATTGGTCATGATTTATGTTGCTGGATTCTATGATCAACCCCTCTATGAGCTGATGGGATCATTGAATATTAGGCTACAAGACTATGAAGTATATCACATACCATCGATGTTCTTCTCAGTACTATACGACAATAATGAACTATAATCAAACCATTCAGTTGGTTACAATGACGGTTTTCATGGCGGTTGATAGCCAATGTCTGTTGTCTCCAAAAGGTCTATTATTTGGGACATAACTGACAATTCACTGGGGCAATAGCTGCATCAGTGATGAGTTTTGGTGACACCACCTCGAAAGCAACGATCATGAGTGGTTTCGAGATTGCCGCGGTAGTGAGATAGCTCTATGAAAATGTGTCCATACATTTGTGGGTATATAGAATCTTACTTCATCATCTTCATCCCCTCTCATGCTGCTTGCTTGAGCTGAATAGCGATTCGAAGACTTGGGAGTGTTGGTCAAACAGCTTCACTCTCCAAAGAACCTCCACCACCACCACGGCAACTGAGTGGCTCACATATTGCAAAGCCGTCTAATCCAAAGAGAGTAAAAATCTGAAATATGCCATGCTTGTCACCTAGAAGCCATCATCCCAAGTACGGTTGAGAACTAAAAGCACCAACCAGATCGAACCGGCGGGCTCCCCACATCTCCAAGCAACCCCCCCAGCGCCGGAGCCGGGCGTGGCCTGTCCACCGGTCCAAGGAATTCGGATGCCAGCCAGGCGGAAGCGAACGTACTCGTTCTTGTCGAAGTTCACCCTGTTCCAACGGGGGCCAACCACCGGAGCTGTGGCTGTGAAGGAGGCGAAGCAACGGCCCAAGCTGGGGTCATAACCAGCTTGACTCAGGTGAACATCCCCCAACAGTTATACTGTTGGTGGTGGATTGTCGGCACTTGTAAGGTCAACAGCCAGGCATGGGAATTGGGGCTGAAGTGCACACGGATCTTTCCTGATTGCTTGGGGAAGCAACTTGGGATGACAAACGTTGAATGCACGGTTGACCTTGGAAGAATGTCTGACTATGTCTTTTCAAGCAAACTGAGCTGTGCGTTTGAGATATGTTGCTGCAACCAAGCTGGGAAAACTAACCTGGAAGTGGGAAATCCAGCATTTTTTTTGCTGGTTGTCCTATCTAAAGAAACACTTTTAACTTCAAGGAGATCGTTTCCCAGCGGGCAACCGTTTGCGATCAATTGACCATTTTGAACCACAATTGACCATCATTAATAACTATGAACCTCTATGATTAACCATCAACACTTGCCATTTGGGTACAAATACTATGTTCAACCATTAATAGTATCTGATGAGCCATCAAACTTAACCATCATGCACACGGCATCTAACATATCAATTGATTAACATTTGGTTCACCATCATTTACAAACCATAAGCAGTAATCAGAATTCAATAACGATACTAACAATTCAATAAACCATCATCCACTGGTCAACCATTTCATAACCATCATGCTGTAACCAGATTAACCATTTATTCCCCATCATTTAATAACCATGTTTGAAATTTCATTAGAAAGGTTAACCATCTAATGACCATTTACTAATTAGTTATTCTCCCAAGGTTAAAACCATTTGGTATCATGGTTATTAGATGGTTCTTAAATGTTCGTGATTAAATAACTTGACCATTTAGAAAAATTCATCATCCTTGAGAGACTCAGTTCCCACACGCGCATGGCCCCAGCCTGGCCCGGAATCCCATCTCGCCTCAAAGTGCACTCGTTGCGGTACCCGTCCTGCACTGTGATGCCTCCTGTAAAGCCAGTCCACAACAGGCGACGGCCCACCTATGCGGCGCTGACGGGTGGCTGTGGGGAGCCAATGTGGATATGAATCTTCCAAAGAATATGTACAAATAAATGAATCAATAGATCTATATGTGTATATGTTGAAATAGATAAATTTATATACATATATATATATGTAAATATACATATGTAGAGTGTATGTATGTGTAAATATGTGTAAATATATTTATATATATGTACAGATAGGTTGGATATATGTACTTAGATTGTGTATATATACATAAATACATAAAGGGTATATATACATAGGGTGTAACTATATATATATAACTTATATAACGGTATAACTGTATATATATATATACATACTATGTAATCACACATCATATAATTATGGGCATTTATGCGCATACATACATATGTACCTAGAATGTGTCAGGTCAATGGTCAACTAGTAACTAGAGTTGCTTGGGTATCCAACCTACAACTGCAAGTTGGCTTCACTTTGGGTCAGTCGTTGATCAGGCGTTTCTCCAGACGTGGTTCATAGACTGTCTACTTTCTGTTAGTTGTCTACCCGCGGATTGCGGTTAGTAACTGCCCGTTTTGTGGGTTATACCATTATACCGTAGATGACCAGATTATGTTCACCAATCACCAGTTCTGGGATGTTAAAACAGGTGTAAAATGGGTATAACCACTGGTTGAACCACTGGTTACATGGCTGTGGATCAAAACCCTGTACCCCTGGTTCCCCTATCATTGACCATTGTTTTCCCTATGAAATTGTTGGTCATTATCCCCCATGAAATTGGTAGGTTAAAGCCTTGACCCAAAGCCATACAGTTGGCATACAACCCCTACAATTGATATTATCATCCCCTATTATTAACCATTAACCAGCTATCATTGGTTGCTTAATATTGACCCATACCTTCATCAGTTTCCAAGCTGCCACTGCAAGCTTCCACGACGAACTGAGGGGCCCAACGCCCGGCGGCTTCACGTCCGTGGTGGCTGCAGCGGGGAGCACAAGGGGGTTGGGCCCCGGTTGGGCGCTAAGGATGGGGAATGATGGAGTAATTAATGGCTGTGAGTACAGTGGTTGATTGATGGTTCATGGTGCTTGTTGATGATTGAGAATCGTGGCTCATGGTGGTTGATCCAAAATTTATGGCGGTTGATTATACTTCAGTAGAGCTTCGTATAGGGCAAAAATGCTTACTCATACTCAAGAGTGGTTATCGACCACTGAATGATACTTACTGCAGGATATGATAGTGGTTGATGATGGTTGATGGTTATCTGTTGGGTTTATCATAACCATCACTGACCATTCATGATGACAAGTATCAACGGATAGTGACGATTCAAGATTTGGTGGAGAAAAGAAAGAAACACCAACCAGTCATCATTCGCAACAACCATCACTCCCTCCATGATTCAGCCCCTGCCCAGCCCCAAACTAAGTGGCTTGTTGAGCCACTCTAAACAATGAACCCTTACAATGTGAGGCCCTAGGTATAAATTGCTTAATAAGTCATTTAAAACTATTGTTATACCTACCATTAGCCTGGTAGCTACCCTAGTTCTAACCCAACTTAGCCAACGACTGGGGGCCCCATCTTGCAATAATCAATTCACCATCAGCACCAGCCACAATTCTGCATCCCTAGGTCATCATCAATCCTTCACAGCGGTGATAAGCCCGCCTTCAGAAGACAAATAGACCGTGGTGAAGTCGAATCCTGGAGCGGTCACAGGCTGCCACCCTGGCCGTTTCAGGGGCCCAGTCCCGTAGCAAGTCGGTCACTGGAAATGGTGGTTTTCCATTGCGAGGTTTGAAAAAAGGGGCCACTTTCAACATTTTTGCTGGTTGATTCCCACCACAAGGGGCCGGACTAAGAAACCAAACCATGATCAACATTTGCTAGACTGCTGGTTCTGTTCTTGGTGAAAGCCTTCGAACAAAACGGTGAAATGAAGCTAAGCAAGATCCCGGTCTGAGCCAGTTCAGTGACCACTCTACGCAAAAATGTTCACTGAGCCCTGGTAGATTGTTGATGATCATGGACCCCAAACAACGAACCCTTATCTTTTTGGAGGTCGCCTTCGATGAGTAGCTTGACTAGTCATGACCATCATGGGGCCCCATCTAAGGCATTGCTGACTTCAACATTGCAGGCCACATGGCCAGTTGTGGTTATTTATTTGATGTTATACTTAGACCCCATTTGGGTCCTTCTCCAAATAGTTTATAATGGTTTACTATGGTTAAAAAAAGGAAATAAGAACCAACAAAAAGGGTAAACGCTATTTCTTTGTTCTTGATCCACAACACCCAGTGATATGTTGTGGGTAACAGTTGCTAGTAGACAGTTGCTACTGCATTCCCAAAAGTCCCAGGAATCATTACCCCGGTCATGACTTGACAAGACACAGCTATTTAGCTATTTTCCTTAACCAAACACCAGCAGGAACCATCAGAAGCTAAGTCTCATTACTCAGGTGATCAGTGCATGGTTCAATGCAACGTTGCCAGATAGGCGTGCATGTGCTGACTCTGCAGTAATTGTCATCCTGTACAAATTTAATTTGTCAGCCAATGAACTCCAGGGAGCGGTTGCCCTTGCTTGAAACAAAATGGCGAAGGATGTTCATTCATGTTCATTCATGCGTTTTGGGGATGGGCAATGTTGACCCACTCGCAAGTCGGTATCACCCAACCAACCGACCCATCAACCATCCCTGAATCAACCAGTCTCCGTCTCCTGGTGGACTCACTGCTTGAATCACCAACTGGTCCGCCACGTTCACCTGTCGCAAATGCAAAGCAAGGCCGCTGGAAAAACCTTTCAATGGTCAACTAAGCTTGAAGTGGATGAATGCAGAATCTACACTTTGGAAAACCAAACTGGAAGTAGAAAATCAGCATTTATCTTGGTGCTACGTACAAAAAAATCGTGATTGTTAGCTTCCAGGTAAGTTTACCAAATGGTAGTTTCAGAAGTAGTCTCTTTTGCATACTTTACTTTCATGCACTTTCCAAATCTTAGTCTTGCACCCTCAGAGAATGTATCTCCAGGAAAAAAAGTGCTGGTTTTGAGCTGTAAAAGCACCCATCAGTGCTGTTAGAGTCATCAAATAAGATTGCCAGTCATGATGAGTTCAAAATGCTTCACTAAGTTTCGGTGTATCTGTGTATGGGTGCGAAACGCTCTTATGAAACGCAGATTGCCGGCGCTGTGCTTCAAAGAAAGGAGTTCGAAGCCCTTGTTTCCATCACATACAGGTTGGTTCTGGGTGTGGTGTATTATGTGACGCAATAGCTCCCCACCGTATACTAGGAGGGTGAACTGCTCACTAGCAACTTTCCCAGTTTCGCATGGCTTCCACTCCGCCAATGAATAAAGCTGATCCATGGTGATTGATCATTGGTAGGAAATCATCATCCAGCTGCTTCTCAACCGTGGAGACCAATGAAGGATTGCTTGATCTTCCCATGCAGCTAGCAGCCTGAGTGCAGGATTCGCGCCTTGAAGCTGCTGACCATGGTGACTACAACTTTCATGGGGATGGTAGCTGACCCAAACAACGGTGATCACCCTAGAAATATGGCTTGTTGATGGTTGATGCTGGCTATTATTCACCCCTTAATAAATTCGTATTGTTGGGGGTACACCTCTGTGGGGTCGCCGGGTCACCGGGTCCAACCCCTATGAAACTTCCATGGCTGTGGCACCGTCACGAACTCAAAGTGGATCTCCGCGGTATCTTCCGGACGCAGCACCTGTTTTTGCAGCGAAGGATTGCTGCCACCCACGGGTTGTTCCGCCAACGAGTTGTGGGGATGTACAACCGGGCAACCCTGGGCCAAGATGGACGTTGATATGTTTTTTTTGGTCGTTGTATGGTTTTCATCTTGTTTAATGTGGTGTTCATATGGTTTGACAGGGAGTAGCTTTGATCACTAGATATGCATGATATGCATGTCTCTTGCATACTTGTGTCTATGACTATATTGTGCATGTACTCCATCAAAAATACAGCCACTGTGTCTCAACAAAACACAAAGCCTGTGAGGGAAAAGCACATACAGAGGGAACATCATAAAAGAAGTATAGTCTGGATATGTCAAGCAGAGTAAGTAATTGACCAATACGTTTTGAACAAATTGTCACATGTACATTCATGTACTTTAAAATATAGAGTTTCCAAGAATCCAAATATTTCACAACGTGCAACAGGCACAGTAATTAAATTAGCATGCAAGAAATAACACTCACAGCGGGGATATACACAGTGTTGCATCTTAGTGGGGCTCAGTTCTGGTTGCGCACCAAGAATTGGCATCCTGAACTGGGATAACCCAAGAATTCCTATATAACTTCAATATTGAAAACACAATGTTTGTACCCCAAATAAGAATGTGACCGTACCAATATCAATCACTTCAATGGATAAGGAATCTCAAAATTAATTTCCAGAATTCTCCACATCTGAGCTAAGCAACGCGGTAAGCATGCTGCAGGGACCTGAGTATCTAAACACAAGGAGCTGACTCTGGCAAACGAGTCCTCGCAAATTGCCACTACGTAGTTGGTAAGCCTCGGGACCCATCCATCTAAGCTACCATTGATAGTGGTACCCTCTTCTGATCTAATAAATGGAAAATCCACGATTTTTTGGTGCTTTCCCACGATTTTGGTGATTTTCCATTTTAAACCCATAATCTTCATCTATGATCTACAATGTATCCTGATCTATCCTGACAATACACCTTCAAAAACAGATGGACCTCCCTGCCAGGTCAGTCCACCCAAAATTAGCAACGGACCTAGTAGTCCCCCCACAGCACCTGGAAGTACTACACAATTGTCTCAGCCCACATACCCCTAGGACAATGGTGTCCTCCAAAAGAATCCAGTGACCCACTACCATGTCAACACTGAGTAATGGAAGGCACTGGTCATCATAATATTGATCGATAGTGGTTTGAATTGGCTGGATTAGTGTCATTGGTTGGGCAATCCGCTGGGCGATTCCCAACCGACCTTGTAGATCCCTAAGCTGATCCTCACAGTCAGGCGTTGGAAAGCCATGCACACTGTAATTTTGATTTGGCTCTGCCCATTGATTCAAATATTCTCTGATACAATTCGATAATATATGAACTTTTAGGGCATCCGTTCATAGCCCTGCAATGTCATCAGCATCTTTGCACGTACACGCAAATATATACAACATACATGTAAATCTATATTCATATATATATACATACATATATATGTATATATACTTGTATATTGATATTTCAATGATTATGTGTATGGCTACATACATTTATAGCAATAGTAAATACAATATATATATATAGCCTTATATAGCAAATGATAGCAAATGGACATAACTACCCATAATATATCTGCTGCATTGCAACCTCTGGCACAACAAGGCACCACTAAACTCATGGCGCGACCGCAGCTAGCGCCTCTGTGAGCCTTTCGATGGTGATGTAACGCAACTTGCTTCGAACCTTAGTGATGTAACGCTTCGCTGTGTTGATGATAGGGGCCTCACTGATGTACCAAGTCGCTGACTCGTCGGATGGTGGACTGGCTACTGATTCAATTTTTTCTTAAGTTGGTTAGTTAGTTGATTGAAGCCACAAATACATACAGTAAAGGTTTATAACATGCCGATCATGTGACAATCTATTGTAGATTGGTTTTTGATTTTGTTCGTACAATTGTGGAATGCTTGGTGATTTTACCTTATAACACATGGAAATTTGTCAATCAACCAAGCATCCCACACAGTGAGGAAAATAAGCATCTCGATCAAACCACGGACCACAATTACTTTGGAGGATATATCATTTTGATGTTTGAGTTGTTGGGCCAAACCTGCTATGATCAACCGTGCTCAACCATGAATGCATGCATACCAGCCAAGTAGTTTATTGGCGATTCAAAAATAATCAACGATCTGTGCGACTGATGATCACCAGCCAGTATTGTTGACCATTTATGGTTGTTTAATGTCTAAACGATCAGCCAAAGGTTTCACTTCGCTAGCCGCTCACCTTCACATACAAAAGCCTGTCCAGATGTGCGAGAGGACTGCGGCGTCTTTTTGATTCAGCATCAATCATCTTAGTGCTTAACCTGCAACACTTTACTATGGCGGTTCACACAGCCCAGTTGATACGGAAAGGCTCCATGTGAGCGACAGAATGCTGTTAACCCAGCTGCTGATACTAGCCGGATCATTGGGAATCAGATCATGGTTTGAAATCAACAGGTAGTTGACACATGATCTGCTCAGATGTAAGTTGAATCAGCGCATGCGGAAGAATAATGGCCAACAAACCATGAAAAACGATGGTGAAAATGGATGAATTCCATTCCACCATGTAGTTTAAGAGCCCTGGAAACCCATCCACCAAGGTATCAGAAAACTGTGAATGATCAGTACATTCTGCATCCTTGTACTGGAAACTTGACCAGTCCTATGGATCATTATATAGATTTTGATGCCAAAGAAGCCCATAGATCCACTACTTTGTTTGCATATTTTTGCTACTTTCCACTACAATTATAGCTACTTTGAAGCTGCGCCAACATTGCCAACCAGCCATGCCCAAGTGCCACCCACGTGTCGTGGGAAGGCCCCAGGGACCATCCCCCGTTGCTACCACGGGGCGTTCCAACTCTGCACCGCATCGGAGGACAACATGGCCTCGGCGTCGTCGCTGGACTCCGCCAGCTGCACTTGCCGACCTGGGCGGTGGTTCGGGGGTCGCCATAGGGGGTAATATGAACCCCGGGGTAGAAAATTCCATGGGTTGATTTTAAACGAAGATAAACCCATGCATGAAGGTATTAACAACCAACAAGTAGTCCAGTAGCTAATTAGTACCAATTCCATGGGTTTATAATACGTATAATCAAAGGAAGTTTCGATACGAAAGTTCCGTGTTACGAACAACCCCAATGACTACTGCAACTGATGGCTAATGCAACAGATGTCTAGAGCCAGAGAAGTCTAGAGCAAGAGATGTCTAGAGCAACAGATGTCTAGAGCAAGAGATGTCTGAAGCAAGAGATGTCTAGAGCAAGAGATGTCTGAAGCAAGAGATGTCTAGAGCAAGAGATGTCTGAAGCAAGAGATGTCTGAAGCAAGAGATG
>VSDK01016318.1:0-10921 GCA_009767595.1 Symbiodinium kawagutii | reverse complement strand
AGCAGGAAGATGACCCAATAACACCTTGAAATGCTGGCTCCGGTCCATTTTTCATCATCTTTGAGATCATTTCTTGTGAGATTTGAAGATGAAGTGACATCAGAATAGCATCCAAGGGATGTGTTCGTGTCTGACAGTCATCACAGCTGCCCCTGCTCTCCCTGCGCCTGCTGTGCTATTACTGGAGTTGCTGCTGTTGGATAAGTTCGTATCCGCAGTCTGCAAGCAAATCCACACACGCAAAGCATGAGGTGTGGTAATCACAGGAGCGGAGAGTGTGGAAATCACAGGAACTAGCGATGCATGGTGATGGCGCTTTTTCACCACCAGGTAGACCTGGGGTAGTTACAGAGCTGTCTGGTCCCAGCCATTTCTAGATGGTTTACCTACTGATCAACCATTCTTAGACATTGGGCCGGAATAATCAACAAGGATCACTAATAATACTTATTCAATATTGTTAACCATCATTAGCCAGAATCAATCACGATCAACCTTGGTTACCATTGTTGATCATTACCGACCATCATTCGTCAGAATTGACCATGAACCAATCTGGAGTCCCCGGCAAACATCAGAGCAGCTTCCAGGTTGCTGTGGAATGCTCTGCACTGGGGTTCTTGTCGGCGGGTCAGCGGCAGCACCAATGAGCTAGCCACTTGGATCACCATCCCACTTGGTGACCAGTTAATAACCATTGTTGGTAACTATCATGGTTGGTAACTATCATTGTTAGTGACTATTATGGTTAGCAACTATCATGGTTAGTAACTATTAATGTTAGCAGCTATCATGGTTGGTAGCCACTTCCCAAATGGTATTATCATCCAAGTAGCAGTTTTCAACGCCTCTTGAGAGGTGCCTATTGATTGCCAGCTTTTGATTTGACCCAACAGCGCGTCTGGTGAGGCGGTCGATGTATTCTTCAACTCAGCTATGTCCATCAAAACCGACTACTTCATGTCGCTATAAATTCTGCTAAATCACAATGTTGAACATTCCTGGGTATGTGCAAGTTATCTAGTCACAAACATGGAAGGTGGTGTTCTGTTTTAAAGAACAAGTGCCAGGATGGCAATGCCATGTGTGGCAAGAAGTAAAATTCAAATTCAAATGTTCAACAACACTTGGATCTTTTCGGATAGCTGATGTGGAAGATGGCCACGATTAAAATGCTTCATCTCCCCATGAGAGAGCAAGTCACTCACCTACAGTACTCTAGTAAAAGTCATGTTGAACAATCCGGAACTGATGTTGAAGATATATTCAAACACTAGTTTGACATAACATCATCCAAGCAAAATGTCATCTTGGCCATACACAGCAATGTTTGTCAACTTCGGGTCCCGCCAAAAGCGCAGCTGTTCCCCTTTCAGTGGCACACGAACGGCTCGATGCTGAGGGTCCCTGATGGTCCATCGCTATTCTAGTTGCAACTTGGTAGTGGGATCACCAACCACTTGAGTTGTAGGACAAGGATTTGTCGTAAAACCACTTGAGCTTCGCAGTTCATCGATAGGGTAAAGCATGGCCAAATGACTTGACATTCGTTGTCAGTCTGAATGACCAATCACTATTCACCAGTATCGATTGATATCATTTGATTATTATCGACTGCCACTCTTGCGGTACTACTAGTGGGATTTACCATCAATGACTCAATGACCATCAATGGTAGTCAATCATAGTTAGGACCACAACAATCATCGTTTTGATTGGTACTGCTTGATGATCCAATCACCAATCACTGCACGAATGCTTAATCATTACTATGATTGATTGCTTGAATGGTGTTGCTTGATTTTAACCATGATCAACCAGCAATCACTATTCAACACGAGATTAACATAGTAAACATCAACTATTCACATGTTGCAGAAAAAAATCAGCATGGTATCTAATCATTGTCAACCATCATTGGCACATGTTGCGTATAAACAAGGATTAAGTCTTTGATTAGCGTAATACCAACCACTTTCTGACCATTAGAAGCCATTAGCAGCCAATGAGAATTATCAGGCATTAGTTGTATCATATTCTAGATGTTGATAACATGGATCACAATTATTTTATAGATCGCCATTAAATCATATACCTGCCATATAAATCAACCATTATGGATCATCAATCCCCAATCTTTGCTTCCCACGTTCAACGTACAACCGCAACCATTGCTTCCGTGTGCGCCTGCAGACTGCCTGGCGGACACGGTCGGTTTTTCACAAGCTGGGCCCCCCCTATATCCCAGAATCGGCAAGGTCCTTCTGGAAAACCGGTAATAGAAGGTACGTGATAAATAATCATGATTTAATCATGGTAATAATATTGGAAAGATAATGATAAATGTGTACCAATAATAGTAACAATACAACTTTCAAAGCTTAACAAATCACCAGAAAACTTAATACATTGTCAACCATAGAAAATAATATTGGTAAAATGATGGCAATAATGGTAATAGGCAAAAGTTGAGTAATAACTGAAGATAGCTAATAGTGGGTGATGATGCTCAATAGTGGTTGGTAATGACTAATATGGCTAATTAATGAATCTCAATGATATGTGCCCTTCTATTGATCCGCTAGGCGCAACCACGGTAGATGGAAATGGCTATTCCTTCAGAAATTCTGAATTCTTCTGACTGTCATCCATTGCTTTCCCAGGAAGTTCCTTCTAGTCATGGAAAATCTGAAATTGAAATCCGCACAGGAATCTTGAGCCACATGGTTTCCTACAAATGTTCGAATCACGCCACGAGGCGTGATTATCCACTGCTGGCGAAGATCCCAGTCGTGGCAACTGGAAATGGTGTGAACTCTTCGGACTTATCGCCTTGCCCGAACAGAGCTAGCCATTGTGAGCACATAGTATCAGTTAACATCAAGAAGCACGTGGCGGTTTCGACCTAGCCATAGGGGTGCCCCAAAGCTGTGGTTGGTTTACTAATATGAATGGTCAATGCTGGATGATTTGGGGCGTCCCCGATTTCAAGAAACAGACATAATATATATGATCATGTATGTATATGAGTCGTTATTTGAGCAGTGCCAAAAATTGGCAACCACACCATATAGTATACAAGTGTAGATATCTCTCTCTCTCTCCTTTTCTCTCTCTATCTCTCTCTGTCGTAATATGTGGTAATATTCTCAAAATCTGTGTTGCAATATCCTGAAGATTGTTGGCCAAACTCTGTGCAGTTTGAGGTCTACAGAAATGCCATCAGGAGCTGGCAGCTCTGCGTGGATGATCGCCCACCCTTAGGTACAGCCATTTGCTAAAATTACAGCCGCGTTTTGAACTCTGAGATCTCAGCCTAACCCCGAAAACATGGCCATTCTTTCTATGGTTAATCATGGCTTTTCTAAGGGAAATTTTGGGAAATATCGCGAAATTCCATGGGATTTCACGTCATTTCGGGTCATCTGGTACCATGGTACCAGAGCTGGGGGAGGGTCCGAGTACCGCTGGGCCCGCACCCGCCTAGGGCGATGAACTCTTCATAGGCCGCAACCTGAGGATAGGCAGTGCACCCCCACGGCTCGTATGTGGTGACTACTACCATGGTTTCGTAACGGGGTTCGTTCAGCTACCCTATAGGGTGCAACTAACCATGGTTATAACCCAAGCTGCACATCCAAGCAGAAATAATGGTGCTTCGTGATGGTGGTGATGGTTCATCATCGTCATCGATGATGAACAAACATGATGACTTATGATTATTTGTGATGATTCATGATTATTCATGATATCTGTTGATGGTTACCAAGTAATGAACAAACATGATGATTAATGATCCTTTATGAAGATAATGAAGACAAATGATGGTGAGTTGAACATGGAACAATGGCAGCTGGATGATTTCCTTATTGCCCCATCATATCACCATTTGGGAGTCACCATGTTTGCCCAAGGCTCATCGCAAATGGTGAACAAACCTTATTTACTTGTGATGCATCGTCTATCAGCCATCATGATTAAACATCACTACCCATCTTTTGCCATGCACGTCAACCAAAATTCGCAATTGTTGACCATTCATCATCAGCCAATCAGTTTAATGAATACCCGACACAATACAACAAGAATCATACTCAATGGACAGAGCGCCAATGATTGTTGATCAAGCATTGCAGCCATTCTCAATGAATCATAAATAAATCAGTAACCTAATAGTTGTGAACCGGGTTTGATGAACCATTATCAAAAAATATTGATGAACCATTGCTAACCATGTTGATTAATTAAGCATTGTATCAACACTGATTAAGCATATGGGGGGACTAACCAATCCACCATTGTTACCAACCATTTATTATCAACTATTCTATAACAGTTGTTAACCATCTTGATCAACTGGTTTGTAGTTTGAACCCCTTTGAAAAATATGAGCCAACCAACCAACCATTTGTTCATACATTTGGGAAAATAAAAAAATATAATCACCAACCACTTAACCATCATTCACCGCGTTGGTCAACCAATTCATCCATCTATTGATGGTTATAACCCCTACAAAGCCCCTATAAAACCATACCGAATCATAGAAAATCCAACCCTTTCCAGCCTCACAACCACTACGCCATTAATAAACCCCTATAAAACCGTATTAAACCGTTATAAAACCATACCTAATCAGAGAAAATCCAATCCTTCTAGCCTCACAACCACTACGCCATTAATAAACCCCTTTAAAACCGTATTAGACCGCTATAAAACCATACCTGGCGATACAAAATCCAATCCTTCTGGCCCTTCTCAACCACTACGCCATCAATAAACCCCTACAAAACCCCTATAAACCCTATAAAACTCCTACAAACCTCATAAAATCCCTATAAAACCCCTATAATCTCAAGCTTGCACCACTACGCCTCACAACCCTCGGGCAGCCCGTGCTTCGGTGGCGCCGGCCTCCACAGCACATTTCGGCTGAGCCAAGATCTGCTGCGCCACATCTGGGCGTGTCGACGGCATGAGGAAACACGGACCTTGGGCAGCCTTGGGCTTCCAAATACGCTTAGGAACTGCTTGGGAACCATGGTGGCTCCCTGGGATTGATCTAAGGGCTTATCATGGTGAACTACTAGTTGATGATGAATAATTAATAAGGGCTAATAATGGATTGTACTGGTTGATAATGGTTTATATGGCTGAAATTGTGTTGATATGTGTTGATATAATGGTGAATAATGGTTGCCCCAGTGCGGTCGTCTGCCCCCAGCAGCAAGCGGAGGCAGACAGTCTGTAGGTCATAACCATTGCCAAGCACTGGTTAATAGTCGCTAATACGATACTTAATACTGGTTAGTACGGCTATTGGTCAAGGCATTAACCACCGATACTGGAGGATAGTAACCATCAACAATAGGAATACTAGCTGCTAATGATGGTACACTAAGAGTACAAGGTTTTGACCCACAGCGAACCGGTTAGAAACCATGGTGACTCTCTGGTGAACTCACCTGGATAGGTGGATGATCACCATGTTTTTTTAATGGAAACCCTGGACAGCCAGCTTTAGATGGTAGATGTTTCATTGCCAGTTACCAGAGAGCAACGCCAGTGAACGGACCTTTTTACTTAATGCCTGCCTAGCATAAGGTTGATGATGGATGACAGTGGTTCAGAAGCAGTATAATGACATGGTTATCGTAACGGTCACAGTCATAGTGGTTAATAACCAAAATATAGCGGTGAACTAACAATTGTGAACAAGCCGTTCATGATAGTGCATCACCTGCAATATTTGGAGCATCGTGTTTCATCATAGTTGATTGATGGTTAATCGTAGATAATGATGAGGATTGAAAATCGTGGTTGCGGGTGGTTGATAATCCATACTACTGCTTTGAGAATGGTTCACCATCGTTATCATGAAGAATGGTAATCTGCCGGTGATTAACTTAGTGGTTACCTGGCTAGCATACACATGCTTGCTAACGCACATCAACCAGCTATCGCCCGTCATTGGTATAGAATGCAATTCTTTTATGAACTAAATGAGGCATGAAATAGTATAGTTCGTATCGCTTTATGACCTTCTTGCTTATTATTCCACACTGTTTGTTATTTCCTCTGTTTTTGCTGATTTTCCCCTATTGTTGGTCCCCCTATTGTTGGATATTTCCTCCTTTTGCTGGATATCATCCCCTACAGGTAGTATTAAGCTTTACATATCCTGTTCTGTTTCCCAGGATTAAAAAAATCCTGGTTGATTGATAGGGGGTATCACCCAAAAGCCATGGTTTCCCGTTCAAATGGCAACCCCCCCAATCAATCAACCTAGGGTTCATTAATCCGCTGTTAACAATACTCATGTACCTTGCTGGTTGGACACTCGTTTCTATCTTTATTATCCGCACATATTCTATTGTTACTATCTACTATCATCATCAGATTATTACCTATGATCTATGATTATCATATGATTGTCATATTGTTATTAGTTATTAGCTATTTTCTATGATTATCATTTCATTATCATATCATTGTCATAGTATCATCATCATATTACTAATTACTTATTATCCTATTACGTTGCTGGATATTCGTGTCCCTTACTGGTAGTAGCCATGAACTCCTGACATCCCAAGCCCAAGTCCAGCCCATTGCATCACCGAAACGCCGAAACGGACCCAGGGCCCGGGCTTTCGGCACCCTCGGGCAAGCCTCCCACCTCATAGCCATAGCTGCGTGGCCCGTGGGTTGCGTGGGTTGCTGGGTGGCTTGGTGGCTTGCTTGCACCACATGGGGGGTTCTCAAAATTGGGAACCCCGAAAAATGATTGGTTTGTTACTATAAATGAATGATAGTGGATGATTCGGGGGTAACCTTATTTTGAGAAACCACCACATGAGTTGATTGCTACTCCACTGGTTCACCATCCAGTGCAATCCCTTGCTGGTTGGTGGCTGAACCACCCTATGAAATGTGCGCAAGACAACCAACCATGCGGTAGTACACTTGAGAAAATGAAAAATGATTGAAACCCCCAACCAGTAGTTGCTTCACCCAGTGGTCATTACCCCCTATCATTAACCAGTCTAATCGATACAACCCTTGTGGTTGGTCACTCAAAAAAAAAACAACCAGCAAATGTATTTGGCAAATCACAGAATTCTCATTGACCTGCAGATTCTCGGTACCTGAGGTGAACAGGTGAAACATCCGAGGCACGGATGTTCACAGGCTTCGCCCTAATATCTCATGGCAAATCACCAGCTGTAACACTGGAGGAAAGGAATGGTTTATCAGTGTTTTTTAGTGTTATTTGACATGGATTTTCCAACATTCTGGATGGTGAACTGGTTTAATGACATAGTAGAACCGGCACTAGTTGGCAAATCACAATCTATTTTTGGAGAAGCTGATGGTGGTTTATCAATCCGGGTGTGCCATAATTCTCAATTCAAAGCTGCCTGCACATGCCAAGTAGAACGTTGAATGGATCCTTGAATTCTCGCACACGATCAAGCACAATGAAGCGTCAAAACTTGTGTTCCTAATTATTGTCATCAGTTATTCATCGCTTTGACCAACCATTCCTGATCAGTATCAACCCAGTTTCTTCTGCGATGTCTGCAGCATCCACAACTTTTCAGATGAGACCCGGACAGGCAGTGTATCACACCGCGTCTCGTCGCGATCCTGCTAGAGGAGAAGCATAAGATGTGTAATAGATCCATAGGCATGGTTAGGAACCATGGTTAGTTCACCTGTGGTATAATGGTATAATCCACAAATGGGCAGGTAATAACCAGGGTAACTACCTATTCACTACGTGGATGTGCATCTGGGATAACTGGAAGATCACTGTGGTGATAAACCCTACAGCCGGTGGTTTCAACGCCTAGCAAGCTTTGTAGTTAACCAGTTACGACCAGCGGGGATGCACATGAAAAAGCAGGACGGAGTTCTGCAATGATCCGCTGGCAATGTACATTAAAATAGGGTGTTTCTCAAGCCATGGGGGACCCAAGAAATGGTTCGTTTATCACCATAAATGGTCAATAAACTGCATGATTTGGGGGGTTCCTATTTTCAGAAACCACCATATACGTCGTTTGTTATGGAACTCCCACATACCTCTCAATTTGGAAACACACAATGTGACCAAAAGATGAGTCCATAGAACCTCAAAACAGCCACATGGGTAAACCTACCAGTACCTCTTTCAGCATGTCGGGATTCACCCGCTGAAAAGACGTATAGAATCCCATGGAGTTCATCTTGCGGAAGCATAATTCCCGGGTTTCCCAGAACGCTGGATCAAGTTTTGGGCCACCAGGAGGACTGCTTGGTGGTTTCAATCCCGATGAAAAATATGAGTCAACCGGAAAGTAAAAATGCTTCAAACCCCTAACCAAAGGATGTTGATTTCTACCCGTAACTTCTAGATTTCGAACCAATGCTTGATTTCTAACCAAAGGATGTTGATTTCTACCCAAAAACCAACAACCAATGCTGGTGGCCCATCACTGGTAGATTTCTCACCCTGGTGCTGCTTCCAACTGGCCCACCCACCCCAGTTCCGCTCGAGGCAATCACCGCGCTGGGGTTCCGGACGATGGGTAGAAAGAGGCAGTCCAAGATACATTCCCTGGGTGGCTGGGGATATAAAGCATGGCATATACCTGGGATATAACTAAGCATGGTGAAATCATGGTTAATCATGGGTACTAAAATCATGGTAAATCATTGTTTACAATGGTTGATGATTGTGGTTGTAGAATATCGATGATTCACTATAGGATTAAGGATATAACTATAACCCCGAACTAACCATGGTCCATGTTGCCACTTACCATCGCTGGGGATGCATATGCATTCCCTGGACGATGTGGTGGAGCCCGGGATGACCTTGACATCAGGGAATGGTGAATGCTTGGTTATGATGGGTGGATAGGCTTGGTATCTATGGATTGCCCAGCTGCACATCCAAGTGGCTACAGAAGACGCGGCCCTAGGATAGCTGTTGGGTGGTGTGGCTCAAGAGCCCATGGAGGGTGTACTACCTGATGCTTGTAGCCGACTGTTACCCCTAAACACTTAACTCTACATCACCTTCGCTATTTCTTGAGAGGGCAGTAGTTTTTTCTTTTTTTTATCTGGGTGGTGGTCTCAACCCCTTTGAAAAATATGCTTCTCAACCAACCAACCAGTTGCAAATGGAATTTGGGAGAGCAAAATGTCAGTTTCTAAGCGCGAGCCAGAAGTTGTTTTTCCATTATTGTCGCTTCTTACCCCCTATGATTAACCATTTTTGATGATTATAACTTAGTTATAACCCTTATTTTGTTTGTTGTTATTCCCCATTCATCCCTATTATCCCCCGTATTCTCCATAGTCAACCACTGTAATCCCCTTTCAACCACCAACCATTAGAATCCCCTATCAACCAAACATTTGATAGAATCATCCGCTGTTAACCATATTTAAAAAGGATACGCAAGTCAACCACCAAGCAGTACGATGTCGCCCCGAGGGATCAATAGATCGGGCGGGAGATTCCTGGTAGTTTCTGAAACGCCTGAATGGGCCCCCTAGTTATCATCCAGGTGATTGATTATTTATAGTAATTAATAAGCTTAATAAACCCCAAGTTTAAGATTTATGGGGTTAATGATTTATAGTAATGAACCAACAACTCTAGTAATTCATCAGCAATTGATTAAAATAAACCAACCATTTTTTGGGGGGGGGCTATTTTAAGAATCCCCCAACTCATCTCATAGACTCCTTGCGGCAAAGGTGGTGCGTTGCTGCCGCGTGACGTTTGCGTGGCATTGCTGCTGCAGTTCTGCAAGCAGAACTGTTCCGCCTCAACCGGTCACTGCGGCAGGGACTTTGTGGCACGTCCAGGTACGCATCCCACCCCGCAGCTGATTCGTTGAGTTCTGTGTGAACAGGACAGTTTCTGCCGTTCAGATTTAAAAAAATATATGATACATATATGTATATGTGAATATATATATATATAGATATATACAAATACATTTACAATATACATATCTACTGTATATTCAAATGAGCGGCCGGCAAAATTAGGGGTCCAAAACTGTTGCTAGCATAGCCATGTATCGTTTTTGGGGTGGGGTATCGTTTTTTCGCACGAAAACATGCTTGGAAATCCACAGGTATCGTTTGCCAATAGTGTAGTATTGGTTCTTTACATGTAAACATGTGAGTCAATGATTGATCAGCTTTCGAAGCAGCATATGACATAATGTACAGGCGGGCTTGCCACAATCAGACAGCCCTTCAAGCACAATGAGGCTGACGTTGATTGACTCATGAACATTGATCAATCGATTGTCCTATCTTTGCCGGGTGTATCGGAGCAGCCTGTCAATTCTTCGTCAGCCAATCATCTCTACACAAAAACTACCTTATTGCTGGCTGCCAAGCGGCCATGGGGCCATCAATGAATCGTTCATAAACTATCGATAAGCATCATTACACCATCACCTTGACCTTCCCATCTTGCTTGTCTCCCTCTGCAGTTGATGAGATGAAAATTCATGAATTGCCATCATAGACCATCATTCTCTTGGATACCATCCTTGCGTATCTTTCCATCATTCCCTTGAAACCATCCTTGCTTATCTTCCCAACATTCACAAATGTTCCTGATCTCCCTGTGCTAATCTCCACGCACGGAGGAAACAGCCTACCGAGATGCTTCAGGCAGTAGCCGTAAGAGGAGGCAGCTTCGCCACGTATTATACAACACGTAAGGAACTGGCATCATTGGTGCCTGCATAAGATAACCATGTGCTTCGCGTATGTATGTTGAGGTGTTCTCAAGCCATAGGGAACCCCAAAGTTGCTTTATTACTATAAATGCCCAATGAACAGGACGATACTGTAACTGGGGGCTCCCCGTGGCAGGGAATAATTGGGATTATACGGTTCGCGG
>VSDK01016313.1:78646-117653 GCA_009767595.1 Symbiodinium kawagutii | reverse complement strand
GCGTTGTACAGCTCTTTCAAAGCTGATGAATATTCCGGCTGCGGTCAGATGAAATCAGGAGCTTTGGACGCTGCCTCGCCTGAGAATGCTGAGGAGTTGCCACTGGACAAAGCAGCCAGTGCAGAAGACAAGACGAGTTGCGACTCCAATGATCAGTGCAGAAGGGTCTGTGGCAGCAAGGGATTTCAGAGCTTCATTGTCTCGTACAACTCCCGAAACGGCTGGAGGGAATGTTACTGTGGCTCCAAAAGGCTCACTTTTGCAAACTCTCAGTGCACTCAGAGTACATACTGCCAGTCGCGCTATGGGTCTGGCACCTACTGCAACTTGAGCAGATGCATTAGGTTGTATGATTCAAAGTATGCTGGTACTGTTGTTTGTGCGAAAAGCACAAGATCCAATGAGGTGACGAATGAAACCGCCATACTGTTTCCTTGAGACTATATTCAAGGGATTTTGGCAGCCTGGTTTCTTTCGCCCGGCAAATTTTGAGATGCTTTGAGGTGTTGCTACTTGTTGCCGCGCGCAAGTTGTAAGTTGCGCTGGAGTCAGTCCCCAAGGTTGAAAATGCTACCGACATTCTGTTCCCATGAACGCTGCATGCCATGCGCAATCTTCCAAGGAATTGTTTAGTGTAGGCTTCTTCTCTTCAAGTTTTGGAGCGAGTTGCTTTGCAGCCGAATTTTGATTTGCGAAACGTATTCGCACGAGTTCCCAGTGCTTCAGTTCCCAGTGCACATGCAAAGCCCTCTTGTGTGGGCAGGGGCCTGTAGGCTAGGCAGGCTAGACTGCTAGACCCTAGATTTCGCAAGGGCGTCGAAAAAAAGAAACAAAAAGTGCTTAAAACTCATTTGCCTCGCGTTGGAACAGAGCTGGCAGACGTCCTGAACAGGTTGTTGGTTGTTGGTATGTCCAGTTATATCGGTCCTGTGGCCACAGACAAGCAACCTGGATCTGGCTGACGTGGTTGATGTAATGTGCTCACTTTGGGGCCTTGGCTCAAGCCATTTTTTAGGCAGACAAAAGGGAACAGAGAATTGGAGCATCTTTTCCTCAGCATGGCGCTTTCTGTTCTTTGCTCTCTCCTGGCAGCATTTGTGGCAGTCGGCGGAGCCAGCGATGTAGCTGAAGCACTGCCGTCACTGCCTTCCAGTAGTCGTTCATTCTCCATGGAGAATGCTACTGAGGAGTTGGCAGAGAAAGCAAATGGACCTGGTCCTACATGGGCTCAATGCAAAAGCAGCTGTCGGTCCTATTGCCTTCGGTATGGCTTTTCCCAGTGGGTGATGTCATATCAGTCTCCTGGTCGAGGTCAGTGCAATTGTGGAAGGTTCAGGACAATCAAAAGTACTGATTGCATCAAGGATTATGACGATGACCATAGACACTCCCAAGACCTATGGTGTGCCCTTCCCGATGAGAAAAGATCAGCATTGGTGGATTGTTTGGGCCACAATTTTGATTTACCAGCCCCGAGTGAGCCAGCAGATGTTTCTGGCATTGCTGAGAGGTGCTGCTGTACCTCTTCAACCCCCGAGAGGAGATCAGCTATTCAGCACACATGGGAGGTGTGAAGTGGTACCAGAGATGTTAGGTCATTGAGAAGATGGGTTAAGACCAAATCCTGCATCAAAGACTATGATTGCACAGGAAGCTTTGAGCATTGCGACATGGAGTTGAGCAAATGCGTTGCGTTGTACAGCTCTTTCAAAGCTGATGAATATTCCGGCTGCGGTCAGATGAAATCAGGAGCTTTGGACGCTGCCTCGCCTGAGAATGCTGAGGAGTTGCCACTGGACAAAGCAGCCAGTGCAGAAGACAAGACGAGTTGCGACTCCAATGATCAGTGCAGAAGGGTCTGTGGCAGCAAGGGATTTCAGAGCTTCATTGTCTCGTACAACTCCCGAAACGGCTGGAGGGAATGTTACTGTGGCTCCAAAAGGCTCACTTTTGCAAACTCTCAGTGCACTCAGAGTACATACTGCCAGTCGCGCTATGGGTCTGGCACCTACTGCAACTTGAGCAGATGCATTAGGTTGTATGATTCAAAGTATGCTGGTACTGTTGTTTGTGCGAAAAGCACAAGATCCAATGAGGTGACGAATGAAACCGCCATACTGTTTCCTTGAGACTATATTCAAGGGATTTTGGCAGCCTGGTTTCTTACGCCCGGCAAATTTTGAGATGCTTTGAGGTGTTGCTACTTGTTGCCGCGCGCAAGTTGTAAGTTGCGCTGGAGTCAGTCCCCAAGGTTGAAAATCCTACCGACATTCTGTTCCCATGAACGCTGCATGCCATGCGCAATCTTCCAAGGAATTGTTTAGTGTAGGCTTCTTCTCTTCAAGTTTTGGAGCGAGTTGCTTTGCAGCCGAATTTTGATTTGCGAAACGTATTCGCACGAGTTCCCAGTGCTTCAGTTCCCAGTGCACATGCAAAGCCCTCTTGTGTGGGCAGGGGCCTGTAGGCTAGGCAGGCTAGACTGCTAGACCCTAGATTTCGCAAGGGCGTCGAAAAAAAGAAACAAAAAGTGCTTAAAACTCATTTGCCTCGCGTTGGAACAGAGCTGGCAGAGACGTCCTGAAGACGATCTTCATTTTTTTGCGAACAGCTCTGTCTTAGTGATGTGGTGCTCAACCAGGTTGTGGGTATGTCCGGTGGAGCCTATGCGTTGTTGGGCATGCAGCTGGGAGATGTGCTGTTGAACTGGGAGCGCAAGTCAGCTCCATACAGGCAGAGTGTGGATTTTGGCTGTCAGCACATTGCAGTTGGTAGCAGTGCATGGCGCCGCATGATCCATTCTGTTTTTCAGTGTTTTTCAAAACGTCATCAAAATGGTACCGAAGTGGAGCAAAATGATTGCATCAGCAACTTTAGTTGTTTACTGTAGCTTGCTGGGAGATATCTGGTGTCCCTGCCAGGTTGATCTTCATTTTCCTTCTTGTCTTGACAGAGGCGTTTCTGCTTGTTGTGTGTGCTACATGCATTTGTTATCATTTGGCGATGACCATAGACACTCCCAAGACCTATGGTGTGCCCTTCCCGATGAGAAAAGATCAGCATTGGTGGATTGTTTGGGCCACAATTTTGATTTACCAGCCCCGAGTGAGCCAGCAGATGTTTCTGGCATTGCTGAGAGGTGCTGCTGTACCTCTTCAACCCCCGAGAGGAGATCAGCTATTCAGCACACATGGGAGGTGTGAAGTGGTACCAGAGATGTTAGGTCATTGAGAAGAATTGCACGTCACTTCAACTGAGAATTTTGAATGATTTTGAATTACTTGTGAAGTTACTTCTTGTGAAGTTACAAGTTTGATCAAGTTTGTAGTTGCGAATTTGAAGTTTCTGAAGTTTCTTGTGAATTTCTCACTTGACATTCCTTGATTTCTGGAGCGCCCAGGTGGAGTTGCTGGCCTGTTGCTGGTGCTGGTCTTCGGGCGGAATTTGACCATCAAGACCTATGACCTCGAGCGCCAGGTGCGCGTGGGCGGTGCCAAACTTCTACCGATTCAGCTGCGGAAGGAGGATGGTGAACCACGGAAAGGTGTAGAGCATCCGTCCAGCTCCATATTGAGCAATGTACGTACCAAACTACGTACCTACCAAACTATGTCCCTACGTCCCTACGTACCGCCTACCTACCTAAATAACTACCTACCCACACACATACAAAGATTACAGTACAGGACGGGACACGACAAAAATGTAAATTCTGTGATATTCCTGGACTACATGATTTAACTTGCCCCCCCTCGCTGACCTCGCCCTTGCATTACAAACATTTTTTAACATTTACATGACATTTACATCCATCCCATTCCATTTCACTCTTTGAATATATAGGCCCGTACATGGATACAAGAACAGGGGGACAGATAGACAACATGCTGTGGATAATTAGATTAGGCGTAGTTTTTTCCACAAAGTTGGATTTGTCTCGTTTAGAGTAGATTAGATGGATGGATGGATGATAGATAGATACTGATAGATAGACAGATGCACAGAACCTGTGGAACATTCACACGTATGCATTTCACTCAAACAGTTTCGTTTCTCCACTTATAGATTTTTTCAATTCATTCCATTATTACTTCTATAATTCATCCTTCCATCCAGTGATGGCTGCAGACATTCTTGGATACTTCTGTGGTGTAGCGCAGCATTTGGTCAACGCCAAAAAGGCAGCGGTGGGACTTGCATGTGCCATGGCCAGCGTTCTGGTTGGCGCTTGGGTTGGCATAGCGGTACTTCCACCGTTCAGCCGACATCGACTCCCTCGAAGCGAAGGGAGATGTGCATCATTCCATGGCTCCAGCTGTTGTTATCTGCCTGACCTGTTGCCACAGAGGTACTTCCAGAAGGCGTGAACTCCAGAAGCTTTGGGCACTGTCAAAATCATCCTGACCTGTCACCCGGTAACCATGTTCTTTCTGTCTGAGGATAGTCTGGGGCAGTTGGATATCCCTGTCATTTTCTTAACACCCTCAAAGGACATTCAAAATATCTTTCCTCCCCTCAATCGAAGGCACTGAAGTCATGCTTGAATCATTTTCAATGATTATATAGTGTTTGGAAGAAGCCATTCATGGGGAGAGACCTTTCAGCTTTGAAGCTTTGCCGAAACGAGGTGTTGGCACAGTTCCGACAGTTGAGAGGGCACTTGTCCGAGGAGGGCCCATGCATGGCCACTGGACGCTTGGCAGTTGCATGTACCTCAGGTGCAGCTTGGAGAATTTTCCGGTCCTCTTGGTTTCGCAAGCGCTTGCAGCGGGTTGCTGGACTTCCTGCTCTTCCAGGGAAACTGGGCAAAGAAAATAAAGAAACCATAAGCAACTTGCCTCAAGACTTGACATCCTTGGAGTTTCGCGAATACAGTGAAGGATCCAGGATGCTTTGGCATGCGGATCAGGTTCTGTTGGATCCTCCGCAACTGGAATTTGTGTACACCATTGAGAATAGCTCGGATTCCTTGACACGATGGGCACCAAGCCACCTTCACGTCTTGAGGGATGAGATAGACGAAGTGTGGACTGCACCAAACTCTGGCCTTTTGCTGCAGGCCAATGTTGTCATTTTTTGATTTGGGTACACTGTGCACACTTATTGCGCACTTCAACTTCTATGTTTCTCTTGGAAGCTCATTTTGTTGTCCCCAATTCCAGAAGCGACATCCTAACTATAACATTTGGAAGTTTCACTGCTTCTCCTCTGCGCAGTTTCATCACTATCTTCCCAATTTCTCTGGAAGTTTCTGGAAGCCTTGTGAGGCTGGCGGAGCAGTGCACATGGTCAAGGAGGTCACGATGGGTAGTCGTTCCATTGTCAAAATGGCCTTCGAGAATGGAGACACAACTAGATGATCCCTACTCCCTCAGGTAGCCACACTTCGACCAAGACAAGTGACAGGCTGGTCGGCTGGTGGTAGTGACTCCCCAACTTTGGCGCGGCTGTCTTAGCAACAGCCGGTCCTTTCAGGGAAGGCTTCCGGAAGATGAAAGTTTGGTCTGGCACAGTTGGCAAAGTGGCATGTTGCATCATGCACATGCTGACGGCTATCCCAGACTGCATCTCTGTCGAATTGCACGTGTTATTTGCCAGACTGCTCTATTGCGAGCTGGGGCGAATGAAGCAGCCCCAGCGACAAGTTTGCTTTCTTCGCTCGCAAATCCATGCAATCCATGGTCAACCTTTTGGCCGTGGCGTGTATAAAGCCTCAAACATTTGGCACTTGCGTGCTTGAAAGCTCCGGACCTCTCCTGTGCCACCTCGAGAAGGATGGCGCATTGGAATGCTCCAATGGAACTAGTTGACACAAGTTTGCATCCGACTTCTACCGGAGAGCGAGGTAAAAAGATCAAATTCTGGGCACACTTGGCTGAGAGTGCACCGCATTTGCTGTCAGGTTCTTCGAGTGGCCAAGGTGCTTCTGTTCGGTCTGGAAACTCAGGGGGTGAACACAGCTGAGCAAAGAATTTCCGACATATTTTTTGAGAGTACCTGGGACATGGAGGTGCTGCAACAAGCAGCACTGCTCATGTGCTCAGAGAAGTTTTTTTGGGAACTGTTGAGTTTGGGGGCACTGTATGGCTGCAAGGTTTGAAGGTGTAGGCTCAGACTTCAGTGAGGTGGAGTTTCGGTTTTGCACAAATACTTACATGAAATTCGTGGAGCCTTGCTGCCATGTGTCCCTCCAAATTACTTCTTGGATACGGGGAGACATGGGTAGTCTCCGGCAACAAGTGGATGTGAACAGGGTACCTTGAAAATTGATGGCTTTAGTTGGTCTGCTGGTTAGTTTTCCTACCAAACGAAAGAATCCAATTTCTGGATGACTGCAGGATTGGCGACCTTTTGTATTTGCTGGGCGTGGATCAACTGGCCGCCCATGGATCTTCTTGAGCAGGTGGGGACCCCATTCCAGTGCCCCCCATGTGATTGGCGGACTTTGAACATGCGACAGTTGACACGCTCCAACGAAGGGAAAATTGACACCCAACGAAGTCGAGCTTCAAAAAGACCAACTGTAGTTGCAGAGCAAACAGCAGCGATCACACGGGAAGCGTATTGAGCACATCTAAGACATGTAACAATGAAACGCTGAAGCCGTGCGACGCACAGGTCCCCTACTGCTGGTCGCGCGAAGTGAGCAATCAAAGTATTTTTGGAGATGGCACTTTTCACTGTGTCAGGGACTCAGATGGGTTGGGACATCCTCTGTGGGAAAGCCTCAGAGTATTTAGGGGCTTGGGTCTGACCAGTCCTTTTAGATTCACCGACTCCGAGCTGGTTGGGAAATCCCAGCTGTCAATTGATAGGGCTCACACATTTTCAGCATGGCAGATAACGATAATTTTCATCCTCATCCTCATACTCTTTCATGGTGAAGATCCTTTGCAGTTTGAGGAACTGTGGTAGATTTTCTCTCTGCAGTTCGGCCGCTGCACTGTTGCAGGTCCGCTGTGGAGATGCTGATTGCATTGCTCGCTGGTCTCCGCCTTTGCAGAATGATTCGGTCCCGGTAAATCCCAGGTCGGTTCCTTAGATTCCTCACTTGGAAGGTTGCAAGGTACACCTGTTCCAAGGGAAGGTCCAAGGGAAGGTCCAAGGGAAGGTCCAAGGGCACCACACTGAGGGTGCCATGAAAACTGTCTCGCCGGAGGTCGTGTCAGAGCTGGGCTGTCACTGAGTAGAACGCTATGAAAAACGCCCTGCTGGGTGATTTAATGCTGGGGATCGTTAATGATCAAGAAATCTCTCAGTAGAAAAACAGCTGTGAATCAGTTGGGATAATGGTTGTTGTTGGGTTTCAACAACTGATCAGTCGGAGCCATGAAGGCTTCAGACAGAGACAAAGTCTACCAGCTGGGTGTGTTTTTTGTGGCTTACATGCGGCCGTTTCACCCTTGGCTGAGCCGAAAAATCACGGCTCAGTGCCTGCTGCTGAGATACATGGAGACCGTAGGCATACCATGTTGAACCTGTGATGGAGAATACCACTGACACAGTTGATTAGCCGCTGTTTGTTGGCTACTAGTAAGCAGCAAATTTGAATCAAATGCCAAATAAACCATATTTACCACCTACATGCAGCACACAAAACTTTTTTCTTTCACACCAAGCAGTGTTGTTCAAGCAATCATAGATTTTCGCACGTGGTGTTCATACTCACTTAGGTCCCAACACGGTGGTTTTCGCAGTAAGAATGATCTCGCATGGTGGTTCATGTCTGGATGGCTTTGCACAACTTCCGACCAAACTTGGGTTACCACTTGGGTTCATAGATGTTTCAGTTGGTGTTTATTCAATCGCCGGTGCTTAAAGAAGCCCAGGGGACAGTACCATTCCAAGATGCACGCGGATCCCAATCCTAAGCAGTAAGAAATGAATTGAATGAATGGAATGGAATGAAGCAAATGTAACGGAAAGTGTGGACACGTGTGGATCAGTGTGGGCTTCGCCATGGCTCCCTTTGAATTGTCTCCATCTGTTGGGGTCAGATCTTGACAGCTGGTACAGCGTAAAGTCGCTGAAGTCGCAACGCAAAAAGACAGTTCTCAGTGTGGGCAGTGTAGGCCACATAGCAAGGTGAGGGCAGGCACGAGAGCAAATGGATTGAAGATGGGTTCTGGTATGTTCTGATGGCCAAGGGAACAGTTTGGCTCAAGCCATATTTTAAATCGTTGGGTCACCATACAGTGTTGTCTCATCAGCAAGTATTGCCCAGGCAGCCAACGGTGGCCTCTCTGATGTTGGAAGTGCGCTTTTTGCAGAGTGGAACACAAATCACTCTGGAGCAAGGCTCAACGGGAGAGAAGACACCCGTCTTGAATCTGGATCTCAAACTGCAGCTGTCTGTCGCGAATCTACTGGAAGTCACTCGTCCTCGTCCGAGATTCTTCAAGATCACTTTGTTGAGCGAAGACACATGTTTTATTGATGTGCCATACTCACTAATGATGCAACTTGTAAGGTGAAAAGTGAGTCCAGAGTTTTTCTTCCTTAATTGGGTACTTTGAATCCTAGGGTCGGGTCAGAAAAGCCCAACGGAGATGTACAAAAAATACCGTTTGGTATCGCAGTTTTTGTTGCCTGTGACTTGGAGATGCCTCCATCATTATACTTCCTTTACATATCACGTTTCATCATTTGACAGTTTCCAGGCCGCAGTTCCATTGCACGTCACGTTTTTCATAGTTCAGGCCTTACTGAAGAGTTGCGAAAGTTTGGGTGCACCGCGACTGAGCGGTGACGCTGCCACGCAAGGCGCTTGGGGATGGGTCATAGTTCCCCATGGCTTGCTGTGTCCTGGAAACTCTGCCTCTGGGGAGACACATGGAGACAGAGTCGTTTCCATGTCGTGTTTCGATGTTTTGGGTTCTCTATCCTTGCCCTTTTTTACTTTGAACCGGCCTTTTCGTCTCTCTGCATTTCTTTTCATGGGGTTGTTGATGCCTGGTCCTCTCTGCAGTAATTCCTTAGGCACAGAATCATGTCATACAGCCCCGATAAGCATCATGGTTGAGCGCCAAATAGTAGCATGAGCACCTCTTGAGGATAGAGCTGAGCTGCTGAGCTGCTTCTGTCAGATTGCTTCAGGTGTTGCGAATGACCGTCGTGCCTCGGAGCTTCCGGGTGCTTCACCCCTCGACGAGGCCAAGACGGAGAAAGAAAACACCAGCGCGGCGACGGCCACGGCCAGCCCGGTGACATCACCTGTGATAGGACCCGTCGTCCAAGATCTGCCTTCGGCTGCTGCCCAGCTGGGCTTGGTCTCTCCACCGGAGGGCATCGAAACTCCTGCAACCGGCGATGCCGGCGATGATGATGACATGGTAGAGACTGGCGTTGTTGGCTGGGAGTCCTTCGGGGAACCACCACCAGGCATGCCAGAAGAGCATGCGAGCGTTGTGAGCACGCTGCTTTCGCCTAAGGCACCTATTCCACCGGCTCCAACCACAGAGAACCTTGATGCTCAAGACTCGCAACATTTTTCTGTTGTTTTTGTACTGGTAAATCTATGTATATAAATCTAACAAAATTCTACATTTATATCATTTATACTGTAGTTTGGTTCAAAGAGTATGCGTCGTTGTTGGTATATTGATTTTTCTTCAAATAGAGCCAACTTTGCCAGTGCAAACCTGTGGGATACCATGGAAAGTTACATGAACAGGAATTTGTCATCGTCAAACGACACTGGAAGTCACCTAACGCATTGGGCTTAGGGTGGAGTGCAGCAGTATCAGGCCGATGATGCCAGAGCAGCCATACAAAAAAAGGAACAAGATGCTGCTTTCGCCTAAGGCACCTATTCCACCGGCTCCAACCACAGAGAACCTTGATGCTCAAGACTCGCAACATTTTTCTGTTGTTTTTGTACTGGTAAATCTATGTATATAAATCTAACAAAATTCTACATTTATATCATTTATACTGTAGTTTGGTTCAAAGAGTATGCGTCGTTGTTGGTATATTGATTTTTCTTCAAATAGAGCCAACTTTGCCAGTGCAAACCTGTGGGATACCATGGAAAGTTACATGAACAGGAATTTGTCATCGTCAAACGACACTGGAAGTCACCTAACGCATTGGGCTTAGGGTGGAGTGCAGCAGTATCAGGCCGATGATGCCAGAGCAGCCATACAAAAAAAGGAACAAGATGCTTGAAACTGGTGATTTGCCCACTGAACAGGACTCGGCAAGTTTCGTTGGTGGAACGGCTCCAGCTTTTATGCTTGCCCTGGAAAAGGATTTGAAAGAGCTGAAACAACGAATTTCCCTCGCGAATGACTCGCAACAGCGTCAAGAAGGAGAGCTGCAGAGCAACATGACGTCCCTTGCGGGACGGATCCATAACCTGGCACATAATATGAAGTTCCAAACATCAGCTATCTCACAACATTGCGCTGATCACCATAGACGTTTGGACAATATTTGTAAAAATATTGAGAATCTGGAAGGTGGCATTTGCACAGAACTCAAAGAGCTAAAGGAGATCGGCCAAATGAATATGACGACGATCAAGGACATTGAGGCACAGACCCTTGAGCTAAAGGAGCTAACAAATGCAGCAGCGGCTGCCACTGCAGATACAGGAAGAGAATATGGGCGGTCGCAGAGGTCAGGAGGGAAGGGGCAGTGGTCTACAGCAAAATCAGCTGGATACTCCAACAACTGGTGACTGTGCGCGCGATTGGACCCAGCTGCAAACAGGAAACGTCTCACTTGCATGTAGTCGGCAGGTGGGTGGACAGCTTAGGCCTTGTTTGCTCTTCTACTCACTCTGCAGGACAGGTATTTTACTCTCTCTCTCTCTCTATCTCTATGCAGATACAAACTTCCGCGATGAGCAGAGGCTGGATGGAAAAAGGTCTTTAGAACTGATTGAGGCTGGATTCAAGTTGACAAAGACTTGACAATTTCAACCCGGCACAAAACGACTCTCTCTCTCTCTCTCTCACACCCTCCCTCTCTCTCTCTCTCTCTCTGTTTCTGTCCCATGAACACAACATCCTCTTCACTTTAGGAACGATGAACACTTTTGAGCAGAGTCAGGGTTGAAATGCATGGAATTTGAGAACCAGTCCGGTGGTATAAGCCCTGGTTGAATGAGAGTGCAACACTTTTTGTAGTGAGGTATACATATACAATGCAACTACGTGTATATATACAATATATACTATGGAAATTTGTATAAGTTCATACATACCTAGTGTACCTTCGTGTATATGGATGCAACGACCTGTATATATATATATTATATATATATATATTATATGTATGTTTATATATTGGTATGATTTGTATTTGCACATGTACTCTGGTACTCTGTGTAATCGAGTCATGGACGCTTCCTGCACCGGAAACCTTTTTGGATCAGACGCCGTCTGGTGAAGTTGCCATGGGTTACGGTTAGTGCCCTTTCTTTGCTTCGATGAAGGGTGCTTTCTTGGCCGATGGCCCTGACGCCCTGGCACAGTGCTTTGGTGGCCACGACATGTCGCCATGTGAAGGTCAGGGATGGTGAGGGTCAGGGACGTAAGGGATTGGAGCCACTGCCAAGTAGATCCTTTGAGGGTAGCTACCGTATACTGCCCTATACTGCGCAAAGCCCGGGCTTTGGCTGGGGCAGCAGATGACATTTGCCAAAAAATGCACGGTATAAACTTCTGTCACTGGAGTCTAAGTGAAATCAACCAATTGATGCCAATGCACATGTGCAATTCTATGTTTGCGTTCTAAAATACAGCACTTCTGATATCATCTCTGTTCACTATGTTCACTGTCCGAGTTGGCTTTCTCAGACTCCGCGTCAGGTAGATGTCATTGCCTTCAACATTTCGCTGAACGGAATGTCCCGATTTGGCATGTGGATTCGGGCGTTGAACATGTTGAAATCCTTCAAGCAGACCCTGCGGTTCAATGTGATAACTCTTGGTTCACTTGTGAAGTGCTGCACCAGAGCTATTGCATGGCTCAGCTCCCTCCAATTGTACACAACTGAGTTCCTAAGTACCATTCCTGCCAACGAGATTGTCATGAACTCTGTAATGGCATCTTTGACTGAAAGGTGGCGAAAAGCTCTCCGTTTCTTGGTATCGGACAAACGTCATGTGGATGTGATCTCTTACAACACCGTGTTGCGCTCCAAATGGAACTGGTGGAAGTCGCTACAACTGATGATGGACATGACCGCACGGGGGTTGTGTGGCACTGTGGTTACTCTGAACACTCTGCTGTCTTCATTGCCATGGTTGCAGGCTTGGACGTTTCTGAAAGAGGCCGAGAATCGTTGCGGTGACAAAGTGGACACACTAAGTTACAACAGTTGTATCAAGGGTTCACGGTGGACACAAGTCCTAGCCTTGCGTCACCAGATGTTGCCTCGAAGGTTGGAGGTGACGGCTGTTACTTTCACTTCCATCATGACCACTCTGGAGACGACTGGGATGTGGCAGGAGGCCGTGGCACATTTTGAACTCTGGAATCAGCAATGGTATTCAGCTCAAGGGGAGGCTACCATAGCAGTGTCGAATGCTGCTATTAACGGCCTGGGCCAAAATGGTGAGTGGGCGAAATCCTTATCGTTGACGTATGGCTTAATGGCATCAGGGGTACTCGCTGACATCATCACCTGGGGATCCACCATTATGGCCTGCGAAAGCATGGAGCGGTGGCAGCGAGCGTTGGTTTTGTGTGCTGAAGTCTGGAGGCATCGTGAAGCTGAGCAGAATCATATCATTTTCAACGCTGCAGCCTGTGCCTGTGCTCAAGGAGAACAATGGCAACAGGCATTGCAACTCCTACGCAATGCCATGGTGTGTCAAGTGGAATTGAACATCTTAGTGTACAACTCCATCCTTGCCGCTTGTTCGAAAGCTGCACGGTGGCAGGAATCGCTGGAGGTCTTGGCCCATCTCAACCGGAGGAAGACACAATGGGGGGTTTCAATGGCCAGCATCAAGACGTACAACACAGTTCTGAGTGCCCTGAGCGCTGAGACCAAGTGGAGGGAGGCAGGGTAAGGTCCCTGGACTGGATGATCAAGTGGGTATGGATCAGTACCACAAAGAATCCAAAAGATTGGTGGGTGAGCATCTCAACAGAGACTCATGTGTTCATTTATGTAAGCCATGCAAATTTCACAATGTTAAGCATGCCATTGAGTGCAACCATGGAGGCATTGCACCTTTATGCGCAGCTTGGAAGCCGACTCCAAGCAGATGCCACGACCTTTGATGCTCTCATTGCAGCCACGCGCGGGCATTGCTTGGAGTCCGTGTCGTTGCTCCTGCGTTTTGCAGAAGGCAACGATGTGCAGACCCAGTTGAAATCGCACAAAGAAATGAACACGATACACTGAATCATTTCAGATATTAGATTTTTAGACCCTGGTGTGTCCGATTGGGCGTTCAGAAGGAGGATGTGCTCTTCCACGGAGTAAGAGAAGGTGCAGATTTGCGAAATCTGAAATCAAAGCTCATTGCCCTAGAACAGCATCGACGCTGAGCACATCTTTCACACCTGCTTTGTCTTGAACGAATCTTTTCTGAAGCAAATGGGCAGCACTTCATTGTACTTTGGGAATGCTTTTGGAACCCTGTGGTTGTTGGTGTTCTGTTGAGAAGAATCTGCCACCCATGGTCCAAGCTTGGGAAATGTGAACATTGCGATAACCTTTAAGACCTTGATCAAATCAATCTGATTTGTGTGCTAGTTAAAAAAGCTTGGACCGAGAGAGACATCAACGTAGTGTAAACTACCAATGTGAGATGGATGACTGTGAAGCTACGTTGATGTGAGATCCTGAGACATCACTGTGACTCATTTGCTGTTAAGCTATTTCTTTCCAAGACTTTTCTGTGGATTTTTGTCATGTTGGCACTGGTGCTGTTGCAGTGCATGGTCTGACTGAGACTCGAGATCCAAGTCCTTTTCTGCCAAGGCAACTGCGAATGTCAGACTCATTGTTACCAAAGAGTGGTATTCGTCGTGGTCTTTCTGCTTCGATTGCGTTGCCCGGCAGCAGAGCATGAACCCCTGCGGCCTTACTGGAGATGTTGATGCATCGAGGATGTTTGAACCTGTTGTCAAGGGGTCCTTGATGGAAGGTATCTCCATCTTGTGGGCATGGATCGAATCAGTTCTGACCTCCAAGATGCTCAATTTGTGTGTTAACATGTGTTAACTTTATTGCAAGTCAATTACAAGGCAAAGACAGATTGCTTGATGATTGATGCATCTTTGTGGGAATCAACTTGCTGGCTCGTCAATGCTACAACATCTACATTGGTTGTTGGATAATTGTTACAGTACATCTTTACTGCTTGGGTGGTTGATAGGTGGTTGATGGGTGGTTGATAGGCGGTTGATAGGTGGTTTACAGGTGGTTGGTAGGTGGTTGATAGGTGGTTGATAGGTGGTTGATAGGTGGCTGATAGGTGGTTGATAGGATAGGTGGTTTATAGGTGGGTGATACGTCTTCAACGATATCTTATCAACTGCTTGGCTGATTTGACAACATCAATGATCAAACATGTTCAACCGCTAGTCAGCCAACATGGGTCGCTAAAGCTGCCCTGATTGGTTGACCATCAGAACGGGGATGGTTACGACCCAAGGGAATATCTATCAGTCAGCCAACAATGGCCACGGCCACCTATAATCCAGAGCAATAGTGGCTAGTGGTCAATCACGAATGGCGCGAATTATTCATAATTACTTGCACGTGCCTGATGACAATTTACCAACAAGTAAAAGGGGTGACTACTATGCTGCGTACAGCCCAGATCTCAAGCCAAGCGCACTTGTCGAGGCTGTATTGAAACCGCAACGACGAGAGGCTGCTGGTTGGGGATTGGGTGAAACGGCTGGTCATGGTGGCTACCCGCACTGCTTGTTGCAGCAGCACTTCTTGCTGTCACGCAGCCGCAAAAGCGTGGTGAGGTTCCGAAAGGTTCTGGTGCAGATTGCTGATCAGGTTCCGGAAGGTTCCGGTGCAGATTGCTAGTAAGGTTCCTGAGGGTTCCGGTGAGTTTTGGAGGGTTCTAGTGCAGATATTTGGTGAGGTTTGGAGGCTTCCGGCCCAGACGAGGGTGCAGCTGGGGTGCTGGTGTTGTATCAACATAATTGGGTGGGTGCTGGTGTCAAGAAGAGGGTGCCGCTGGGCGCCGGTGTCAACAGGAGTTTTGAATTCGGGCCAGAGTTGGGGGTTGGAAGTGTCCTGTTACTGTATGAGTGTGAATATCTTCCTGGCAACAAATCGCGGCATTCAGTTGCTATTTGGGGTCTATGCCGGTGTGATTTTTTGTTAAGGCCATCGTTTGGATGCTCATTGCATGTCTAATAGAAGACGGCTTCATACCATGGAATGTAAGAAGGTATCCGATGTTTGATTGTACGTGTGTATGAATCTATGCATTACATTCCGTTTCTAGACTTTGTCCAAGACTCCGTGTATGCGAAAACCGGAAGCCCACCCGCAAGTGTTGGGACCCGGCAAGAACTTGTGTAAAACCCTGCTTTGCTGCGCAAGAGTCTATTCAGCTTGAGAAGTGCAGGATGATTCGTTCGGCAGCATTGAGATGCCATATGGCGCAAATTGCTCAAGTAGCTGCACGCACGCTTCTGGCATTGCAGCTTGGCAAACTCAGGAGTCATGTTCGAAATGTTGGCAAGGCAGCGCTGTGCTTTGCATGTTGGCGTGGCCTTGAGCCAAGTCTTTGTTTCAGGTGGAGACTTTGGATGCCAGACCCTGCGATGCCAGAACGGCAGATTTGCCGATGGAGTTGCTTGGTGTCGCAGAGCACTATTGTTTAAGATCGCATATGACCATGGGTAGATTTGATGCTAGACTGATATGCTCCAAGGTTCCTTAGCATCATTTTGTAGGCTAGCTACAGTTGCCCGCCCGCCTTCATGCCAGGCAACCCGCTGACCACACCACCCCATCATCTTCACACCAACCAAATCATAGCAGAATCAGTAAACAACAATATGTTGGTGTCAAACCAAATCTTTACAACACATTGTTTTTCATCCTGTTTTTCCTAGCCATAGCTTTTCCACCATATTCTTTCTTACCGCGATGCTCCGATGCCTTCAATGTTGGATGTCGCCCACCTGCCCCCTGAGCCTCAAGTGCTGAATAGAGGAACGTCATGGTGTTGTCTGTTAGAATGTGTTGCCTTCCCTTGCATAGGGAGTGGCTTTTTCTGGACATTTGGAACTGCAACAGGCAATTTTTTTTTTTGGCACCTCCCTAAGTGTAGTTTCGAGCGCCAGTTTCCTTGAAGGAACTTGGAAATTTGGTTTGCCTGTCACAGTGGATCAAGTATGCAATGAGGTTGTTGCCTCGTCTCCTACCATTTCTTCCCGAGCCTCAGCTTAAAACATCGAAGCAGTCAACAGAGTTTGAGAGTCGCTATTCAATCTATCTCGGCCAAAAGAACATTGTCAAGCATCTAGCAGATTCCAACGGGGCAAGTGCACGTTTTCCAGGTGAACGAAGTGATCTGTGGCGGACTCCGAGCAGTTTCTCGTTTTTTCTCAAGTCAGAAGGCAGGGCGTAGCATCAAAGGCATCGAGCTGGGGTAGCTGTCAGATGTGTCACAGGTGTGGGTCGCTCATCTATATGACTTGGTGGATATTGAAGCCTTACATTCGAACTGGCCGAGGCTCAATTTTGAACTCGTGAGACTGGTTGAGACTCTTGTGAATTTTTGTAACTTATTCACCCCGCTTCGCGTGGGGTATCCGCCCACACCGCCAGATATTTTGCTCAGCGAGCACCAGTAGCGAGACACTTTTGGTGAGACACTCTTGGTAAAGACACTCTTGGTCGGACACTCTTGGTAAGACACTCTTGGTTGGACACTCTTGGTGAGATACTTTTGGTGAGACACGCTTTGTAGGACACTCTTGGTGGGACACTCTTGGTGAAACACTCTTGGTGGGACGCTCCTGGTGGGACACTCTTGGTCAGACACCCGTGGTGAGACACTTTTGGTGAGACACTCTTTGTAAGACATTCTTGGTGAGACACTTGGTGAGACACTCTTGGTGGGACACTTTTGGTAAGACACTCTTGTTCGGACACTCTTGAGACACTCTTGGTGAGACACGCTTTGTGGGACACTCCTGGTGGGACACTCTTGGTGAAACACTCTTGGTGGGACATTCTTGGTGAGACAACTCTTTGCAAGACACTCTTGGTGAGACACTCTTGGTGGGACACTTTTGGCGAGACACTCTTGGTGAGACACTCTTGGTCAGACACCCGTGGTGAGACACTTTTGGTGAGAAATTCTTTGTAAGACATTCGTTGTGCGACACTCTTGGTGAGACACTCTTTGTAAGACACTCTTGGTGAAACACTCTTGGTGGGACACTCTTCCTAGGACACTCTTTGTAGGACATTCTTAGTCAGACACTCTTGGTGGGACACTGTTGGCGCGACACTCTTGGTGGGACTCTCGTGGTGAGACACTTTTGGTGAGACACGCTTTGTGGGAAAGTCTTCGTGAGACACTCTTGGTGAGACACTCTTGGTGAGACACTCTCGGTGGGACACACTTTGTTGGACAGTCTTCGTGAGACATTCTTGGTGAGACACTCGTGGTGAAACACCACGCCAACGCACCACACCGCTCCACACCAACACACCACACCACACCAACACATCACATCACACCACACCACAGCACACCACACCAGACCACACCACACCACGCCCCATCACACCACACCACAGCACACCACACCAGACCACACCACACCACGCCCCATCACACCACACCACAGCACACCACACCAGACCACACCACACCACGCCCCATCACACCACACCACAGCACACCACACCAGACCACACCACACCACGCCCCATCACACCACACCACAGCACACCACACCAGACCACACCACACCACGCCCCATCACACCACACCACAGCACACCACACCAGACCACACCACACCACGCCCCATCACACCACACCACAGCACACCACACCAGACCACACCACACCACGCCCCATCACACCACACCACAGCACACCACACCAGACCACACCACACCACGCCCCATCACACCACACCACAGCACACCACACCAGACCACACCACACCACGCCCCATCACACCACACCACAGCACACCACACCAGACCACACCACACCACGCCCCATCACACCACACCACAGCACACCACACCAGACCACACCACACCACGCCCCATCACACCACACCACAGCACACCACACCAGACCACACCACACCACGCCCCATCACACCACACCACAGCACACCACACCAGACCACACCACACCACGCCCCATCACACCACACCACAGCACACCACACCAGACCACACCACACCACGCCCCATCACACCACACCACAGCACACCACACCAGACCACACCACACCACGCCCCATCACACCACACCACAGCACACCACACCAGACCACACCACACCACGCCCCATCACACCACACCACAGCACACCACACCAGACCACACCACACCACGCCCCATCACACCACACCACAGCACACCACACCAGACCACACCACACCACGCCCCATCACACCACACCACAGCACACCACACCAGACCACACCACACCACGCCCCATCACACCACACCACAGCACACCACACCAGACCACACCACACCACGCCCCATCACACCACACCACAGCACACCACACCAGACCACACCACACCACGCCCCATCACACCACACCACAGCACACCACACCAGACCACACCACACCACGCCCCATCACACCACACCACAGCACACCACACCAGACCACACCACACCACGCCCCATCACACCACACCACAGCACACCACACCAGACCACACCACACCACGCCCCATCACACCACACCACAGCACACCACACCAGACCACACCACACCACGCCCCATCACACCACACCACAGCACACCACACCAGACCACACCACACCACGCCCCATCACACCACACCACAGCACACCACACCAGACCACACCACACCACGCCCCATCACACCACACCACAGCACACCACACCAGACCACACCACACCACGCCCCATCACACCACACCACAGCACACCACACCAGACCACACCACACCACGCCCCATCACACCACACCACAGCACACCACACCAGACCACACCACACCACGCCCCATCACACCACACCACAGCACACCACACCAGACCACACCACACCACGCCCCATCACACCACACCACAGCACACCACACCAGACCACACCACACCACGCCCCATCACACCACACCACAGCACACCACACCAGACCACACCACACCACGCCCCATCACACCACACCACAGCACACCACACCAGACCACACCACACCACGCCCCATCACACCACACCACAGCACACCACACCAGACCACACCACACCACGCCCCATCACACCACACCACAGCACACCACACCAGACCACACCACACCACGCCCCATCACACCACACCACAGCACACCACACCAGACCACACCACACCACGCCCCATCACACCACACCACAGCACACCACACCAGACCACACCACACCACGCCCCATCACACCACACCACAGCACACCACACCAGACCACACCACACCACGCCCCATCACACCACACCACAGCACACCACACCAGACCACACCACACCACGCCCCATCACACCACACCACAGCACACCACACCAGACCACACCACACCACGCCCCATCACACCACACCACAGCACACCACACCAGACCACACCACACCACGCCCCATCACACCACACCACAGCACACCACACCAGACCACACCACACCACGCCCCATCACACCACACCACAGCACACCACACCAGACCACACCACACCACGCCCCATCACACCACACCACAGCACACCACACCAGACCACACCACACCACGCCCCATCACACCACACCACAGCACACCACACCAGACCACACCACACCACGCCCCATCACACCACACCACAGCACACCACACCAGACCACACCACACCACGCCCCATCACACCACACCACAGCACACCACACCAGACCACACCACACCACGCCCCATCACACCACACCACAGCACACCACACCAGACCACACCACACCACGCCCCATCACACCACACCACAGCACACCACACCAGACCACACCACACCACGCCCCATCACACCACACCACAGCACACCACACCAGACCACACCACACCACGCCCCATCACACCACACCACAGCACACCACACCAGACCACACCACACCACGCCCCATCACACCACACCACAGCACACCACACCAGACCACACCACACCACGCCCCATCACACCACACCACAGCACACCACACCAGACCACACCACACCACGCCCCATCACACCACACCACAGCACACCACACCAGACCACACCACACCACGCCCCATCACACCACACCACAGCACACCACACCAGACCACACCACACCACGCCCCATCACACCACACCACAGCACACCACACCAGACCACACCACACCACGCCCCATCACACCACACCACAGCACACCACACCAGACCACACCACACCACGCCCCATCACACCACACCACAGCACACCACACCAGACCACACCACACCACGCCCCATCACACCACACCACAGCACACCACACCAGACCACACCACACCACGCCCCATCACACCACACCACAGCACACCACACCAGACCACACCACACCACGCCCCATCACACCACACCACAGCACACCACACCAGACCACACCACACCACGCCCCATCACACCACACCACAGCACACCACACCAGACCACACCACACCACGCCCCATCACACCACACCACAGCACACCACACCAGACCACACCACACCACGCCCCATCACACCACACCACAGCACACCACACCAGACCACACCACACCACGCCCCATCACACCACACCACAGCACACCACACCAGACCACACCACACCACGCCCCATCACACCACACCACAGCACACCACACCAGACCACACCACACCACGCCCCATCACACCACACCACAGCACACCACACCAGACCACACCACACCACGCCCCATCACACCACACCACAGCACACCACACCAGACCACACCACACCACGCCCCATCACACCACACCACAGCACACCACACCAGACCACACCACACCACGCCCCATCACACCACACCACAGCACACCACACCAGACCACACCACACCACGCCACACCACACCACCCCACCCCCCCACCACACCACACCACCACATCACACCACACCGCACCACACCACACCACAGTGAGACACTCTCGGTGGGACACACTTTGTTGGACAGTCTTCGTGAGACATTCTTGGTGAGACCCTCGTGGTGAAACACCACGCCAACGCACCACACCGCTCCACACCAACACACCACGCCACTCCAACACACCACACCATACCACACCCAGGCACCACACCACACCAACGCACCACTCCGGATTTTCGGCGGGCAGGGGATGGCAAGGGTATTGCGGTTTGGAGGGCGTGCAAGCCGTGTCCAAGCTGTGTATCTTGAAACTGCGAACAGGCACCCTGTGGTTGACCCGCGGGAGAACTGGAGAACTCTGCGATTTTTGTGGCCCAGGGTCAGCCAGCTTTGAAAGCGGCTGGACGTGCTTGTGAAAATTTTGCAGGCACGTGTAACTGGAAAGAACACATTTGTTGTTTATCAATGCAAATTAGCGACGGACATCCTAAGCTTAGAACGAACAAAGACATTATGGAAGAATAGTGAGGACGTAGCCGGACAGAAAAAACAGACAAACTGCAGTCCCATGCGATCCTTCCCTGAAGGCTTGTGCTGTTGGATGAATGGGCTTCACAGATGGCATGTGATCTCTCCTGCGTTCACGTTTCGTTTCGCGCAAGAACTTCTTGAACGACTACAGATGGAAATGCTGCAGGACTCTTCCTGCGGATCGAGCACCTCCCATGTCTTGTTGAATGCTGCAGGTGGGATGCTTGGACACATCTGCAATTCTCCAGCTGCAGAGTTGCGGGTCCGTCTTGTCAAAAGCCTCTTAGTGCTGCTGACAAGAGATGGGTTGGAGCCATGGATTTGCCAATGCATTTTGCATCTCCTGTCTGCGCCATCCTGCTGCTCAGCCTTTCATTCTCTCAGCAAATCTGATACAGTGCAACTTGCCACGAGTATCGAGAGGTGGGGCGCGGGAAGTGAAGGTTTTCAAGCCGGCCTGAATGTTTTGAGCAGCCGCTTATTCCTCTTTGGAGGGCGACAGATTAGAAGAAGTGCAAGACGCAATTGCAGCGCCCGAACATGGGCGAGAAACGCGGACGGTCTGTGAAGCACTGGCATCGTAGTCCCGCAGAAGTGAAAAGGTCGATGTTTCACTTGGAGTATGCAAGGGCTCCGCCGGCGTGGCCGGCTTCAGCTAACGGTGCTTGAGAGAAGAAAAGTGGTGCCGAGTTGGCCGAAATTTAGCCAAGCTCCGGCAGTCTTGGACAAACAGGATCCAATTTGGCAACCACGTTGGCGCACGAGTTGTGGCTCGAGTTGCAATGTTGTCCAGATCGAACATGGTGTCCAGGTCGGACAACTGGCCTTCTTCAGGCCGCCTGCTATGCGTCAAGTTTGTGCAGCCATCCTAGGAACGATCCTAGCGGATTGTTTGGTCGCGTTGAGGCCAACTCAGTTTGCCGGCAAACTCCCTGCGTTGTGCCAGTCTAGCTCACCCGGGCCCTGCCCCTGAATGGGCATTGGGCCCAGTGGCCAAGTGAAAATGTTTGTCAAGTTTGACAGACTTGTCCTACCGAATCTTCCACGCTAAGGTCAAAAAAAGGGCCACAAAAGATGCCGCTACGCAGACAGAGGCATTCGCGTGATTAAGGAAGATGCATCAAAAAAAGCTAAAGGCATCAACAAAAAACATATAGGCGTGAAAAAATATATAAGCGTCGAAAAACACAGAATATACCCCCGGGTCTTGCACCTTTTGGCTGGGGGAGATTTCTTGGAATGGGATGGGGTGGACCCCGGGGGCGGCACTAAGGGTTCGTTCCCGACGAGCGCCCCCCATCCCCTCTCCCATGCCGGTGCAAGAGCGACAGTGCCGCGCTCTCTTCTGGAGCGCCTGGGGCTTCTGCTCGCCCCAGGTGTCTCTTTTTTGGCCACGGTGGCGGGCAGTTGTGGTTTGCTGCTTTCATGGGTTCCATTGTGCTTGGGTTGTTTCTCTTTGTCTTTTTTGTGGCCGGTGGTTGTTGTATGGTGGTTGGGGCTTCTGCCCGCCCCGCGATGTTGTGGCGCTTGCTGCGTGTCCAGTGTTTGTGGTTTGGTGCCTTCGGAGTTCTCGTCCTTGGCTAGTTTCTTTTCGGATTTGTTGTTGTTCGCGTTTCACGTTTAGTGGTTGGGGCTTCGGCTCGCCCCAGGTTTCTCCTTTTTGGTCGTGGTGGCGGGATATGTGGTTCGGTGCGTCGGTGCTCCGGCTGTTTCTTGGTTTTTTTTTGATTTTTTTTTCTCTTCGTTGTGGTTGTGGCCGGCGTTTGTTGCGCAGTGGTGGGGCGGCGCTAAGGGTTCGTTCCCGACGAGCGCCCCCCATCCCCTCTCCCATGCCGGTGCAAGAGCGACGGTGCCGCGCTCTCTTCCCTGGGGCTTCTGCTCGCCCCCAGGTGTCTTCTTTTTGGCCATGGTGGCGGGCGGTTGTGGTTTACTGCTTTTGTGGGTTCCATTGTGTTTGGGTTGTTTCTCTTTGTTTTTTTTGTGTTCGGTGGTTGTTGTATGGTGGTTGGGGCTTCTGCCCGCTCCACGATGTTGTGGCGCTTGCTGCGTGTCCAGTGTTTGTGGTTTGGCGCCTTGGGAGTTCTTGTCCTTGGCTGCGGCTAGTTTCTTTTTGGTTTTGTTGTTTTTCGTGTTTCTTGTTTGGTGGCTGGAGCTTCGGCTCGCCCCAGGTTTCTTCTTTGTGGCTGTGGTGGCCGGGGTTTGTTGTTCGATGCGTTGTTTTTATTTTTTTGCCCCGGCTGTTTCTTGGGTTGTTTTTTTTTCTTCGCCTTTGTTCTGGTTAGCGTTTGTTGCGCCGTGGTTGGGGCTTCTGCCCGCCCCACGCGGTTGTGGCGCTTTCGCTGCGTGGCCGGCGTGTGTGGTTTGGTGCCTTGGGAGTTCTTGTCCTTGGCTGCGGCTAGTTTCTTTTTGGTTTTGTTGTTTTTTTCTTGTTTGGTGGCTGGAGCTTCCGCTCGCCCCAGGTTTCTTCTTTGTGGCTGTGGTGGCCGGGGTTTGTTGTTCGATGCGTTGTTTTTATTTTTTTGCCCCGGCTGTTTCTTGGGTTGTTTGTTTTTTCTCTGTTTTTGTTGTGGTCGGCGCTTGTTGCGCGGTGGTTGGGGCTTCTGCCCGCCCCACGAGGTTGTCCCGCGCTCGCTGCTTGTCCGGCGTGCGTGGTTTTGGTGCCTTGGGCGTTCGTGTCCGGGGCTAGTTTCTCGTTCTATTTGTTAATTGTGGTTTGCGTTTCTTGTTCGGTGGTTGGGGCTTCGGCTCGCCCCAGGCTCCTTGTTTTGGCTGTGGTGGCCGGCGTTTGTTGCGTGGTGGTTGTTGGGGCTTCTGCCCGCCCCATGTTTTTTTTTGGGTACTAGAGTGTTGGGCCACCTGAAGCTGGCAGGGAGGGCATGCAATGACGTTTGCGGAGTATGCCCGTGGATCTGCCGGTGGAGGTGTGTTCCCGGACTGCAGCTACTGCTGTGAGTCGCCAACAACAACAACAACACAGAATATAGTAATACAGTAGAAGAGAGGAAAGGGAAGGAAGGAAGGAAGGAAGGCAGAGAAAGAAAGGAGAGAAGGAAGGAAGGAACAATGAAAGGAAGGAAGAAGCAAACAAGGAAGGAAGAAAGGAGGCAGTAACGGAAGTAAGAAAGGAACGGATAAAGAAAGGAGGGCAGGAAAATGAAGGAAGTAAGGAAGACAGGAAGGAACGCAGGCAGGAAAATGAAAAAGAAGATTGAACAAAGAAGGGAATTAAGAAAGCAGTGAAGAAAGCAATCGCGGAAAGCGCGGAAGGAGGCAGTAAAGGAATGAAGAAAGGAGACGAAACTCAGGAATGAAGGGGTGAAGGAAGAAAGGAAGGAGGGAGAAAGCAAGAAACATGCAGTGTAGCTGGCTGATCAAGAATAAATATTCAAAGGAAATAGGAAACGATCGTCCACGATCAAAGTAATAGAAGCATACATTCTGCGCATATATACAATCGTATATAGTGTTGAAACGCGCACTAAGGCACTTGTTTATATATATATATATATATATTTAAATAAATGAATGAAAAATGTATGTATATAGAAATATATATTTACATTTATTTGCAAATGTGTTCACAGATGATGCATCAGCATATGTGTACATGTATTTTTATGTATATGCCGTTTTTTCCTTTGATGTCAATCTTGACTGGGAACGGTTTGCTCCATAGGGCATTTGCAGCCGTTTCCGCACCACACCGCGCCACACCCTACAACACCCTACAACACCAGACCAGACCAGACCAGACCAGACAAGACCAAACCAGACTAACCAGACCAGACAGACCACACCACACCACGCCACACCACACCACACCACGCCACACCACTTGCACACCGCACGGCGCCGCGCCACCTGCGCACGACGCCGCGCCACACCACTTGCGCGCCGCGCCACACCACAGCGCCTGCGCACTGCACACCGCAGCACTTGCGCACCACACCACGCCACACCACACCACACCACACCACACCACACCACACCACTTGCAAACCACACGGCGCCGCGCCACCTGCGCACCACACCACATCACACCACTTGCGCACCGCACCACACCGCAGCACCTGCACACTACACCACAGCACCTGCACACCACAGCAGACCACAGCGCGCCACAGCACACCACAGCACACCACAGCGCACCACAGCACACCACAGCACACCACAGCACACCACAGCACACCACAGCACACCACAGCACACCACAGCACACCACAGCACACCACAGCGCAGCACAGCGCAGCACAGCACAGCGCACCACACCACACCACACCACACCACCTGCACACCACACTGCGCCACACCACACCACACCACACCCACACCACACCGCACCACACCACCTGCACTCCACACCACCTGCACACCACGCCACCTGCACACCATTGCGCACCACACCACACCACACCGCACCACAGCACAGCACAGCACAGCACAGCACACCACAGCACAGCGCAGCACAGCACAGTACAGCACACCACAACACATCACACCACACCACACCACCTGCGCACCACACCGCGCCACACAACACCACACCCACACCACACCACACCACACCACCTGCACACCACACGTCACCACACCACACCACACCACACCACACCAATGTGCCACAACACAATGGCAGGAACCTTTTTGTTTTCTCGTGAAGGTTGCGAACGGTTGCGGACGGTTGCGGACACAGACGCAACGTCGAGCGAACACGGCTCCACATCCAGACCCCCAGTGTCAGCGTGCCAAACAAGATGAAACCCAACGGGCATTTGTGACATTGCTTTGGTTCAAGTGCGAAGGGGCAAGCTTTTGCAGGTCAAGTGACAACAAACCATTTTTTTTGATCCCTGAGTTCTGACAGGCTCTGCCAAGTTAGGAGGCAGCAAAGGGTTTGTTTTTTTTGATCTTCGTATGTTTGTTTTTTGATCCCAAAGAAGGTAGGAGACAGGGAAAACTTGTGCATGCATCCTGAAAACACGTCTTTTTGTTTTGTTTTTGGATCCCGATATTTTTCTTCATCTCCTGGGAATGTTTTGCTTTTGATCCCTATAGGCCCTATAGGTATTTTTTTTGATCATGGTCCCAGGCGATTAATCGTTCGTTCTTGTTCTGTTGGCGCAATCCTTTCGGAGGCGGAGGCACCCGTGGCGCCGCGCCAAAAGGCTTGGACCCAAGACATTCAAGCGCGTTACCACAAGTCCAGCATGGTCCAAGGCACGTGTTACTTAGGAGATGGGTTGGCAGTGCTGCCGTTCGCGTTGAAGTTCCAGGCCCAGCAGCAATTCGAGTTTGATCCTCACAGACTTGTGTTTCCTTACAACATGTTTTGACATGAGTTTGCGGCTTGGTTTGGGCCATTAAAGTTTGGTCAGACAAACTTGGCTTGGTTCATTTTTGTGTAATTTTTTGTGCGTGATGTTTCATCGAGGTTGGACGTGAGGACGTTGCGTGCTGTTGAAATGACTATCAGCCATTCCCATGGTTTCTACGGTTTGATGTTGGCACATGTTCAAACGTAACAGTGGGCCCTGTGGCCGTCGCAGTAGTTTTGAGCATTGCATGTTCGAGTGGAACGATTTGCTTCCATTTGATTGTTGTAGCGTTGTGCGCCTGTTCTTCTTGTAAACCAATTCATGTCCCTTTGGCTGTTGTAGTGTTGTGCGTTTTTTCCAGTCGTGTACAATTGCTGTCCCTTTGGCTGTTGTAGGCTTGTGCCCCCAATTTCTTTGAAAACATGATTGATGTCCTTTTGGCTGTTGTATTGTTTTTCGTTCTCTTTTCTTTGGCTGCTGTAGTGTTGTGCATGTATTTTCACATGTAAGGATCTGCAGCCTCGTAGTCCTGGTTGATCCCAACGTTGAGATCATGTGCCTGTCCCCTCTTCAGCCTTCCCCGTGTTTTAGTGCCGGTTGGTCTGACGCATTAGGATCATAGATTTGTCCCCTCGTCATCCTGTCCGGGTCTCTGAGCACCCTGTTGATCATAAACATTAGCATCATGCCCTAGTCTCCTCGTCTGTATAGTCTTTGTTGATCCAAGACATTAAGTTCATGCGCTTGTCCCTCTCTTAGTTTTTCTTTTTGATGGTCTTAGGCCAAATTGATCCTCAACCTCAAGATCATGCTCTTGTCCCCTCATCATCCTTCCGGGTCTTCATCCGTTTGGGGTCCTTTTGTCCTTATTGATCCTCAACATGGAGATATGCGATTGTCTCCTCTTAATGCGCTTGGGTCTCCTAGAGCCGGCGGATCCTACACATTAATATCCTGGACTTGTCCCTTCTGCATCCTTCTGGGTCTCTGTCCTTGTTGATCCACAAGATCATTGTGCTTGTCCACTTGTCCCCTATTTTTTCTGGGTCTTTTTGTACTTGTTGATCTTGAACATGAAGGTCAAGTTGGTGTCAATTTTTCATCTCTCTGCACTTTGTTTTTTTTTGATCCTTAGCGCCAAGATCCTAGAAGCGGCCCCCTTGTCCAGCCCCTGCTGATCCTAAACGAAAAGATTATGTGCTTGTCCTTTCTTCCTGTAGATCCTAAACATTTAGATCGTGCGGTTTTTCCATCCTTGTCTCTTCGTCCTTTTTTGATCCTAGGCATTCAGATCGTGCGCTTGTCCCCAGTCTTTGTCCTTCCACGTCTCTCAGTCCTTGTTGATCCTTAACTTCAAGATCGCGCGCCTGTCCCCGCTGTGGCTCCTTCTGGCTAATGGAAGTCTAATTCATGAGCTAATGTTTGAAACAGCTTGCTGAGTGAGGTGTGCGCAAACATGATTGACAAAATCCTCTACTCTCAAGCCTTGATGTGGATGAGTCACGCGGTGCCATGCCGGTGGTTGGGGACGTAGTCTACTGCTTGTTGAAGTGTACCTTGGGAAGGATGTTCATGCATTGAATGAAAATCATTTTGCGCTACTCTCGTCCATCCTTCTCGGCTTCTTAGTGATTTGTTGTTCCGATCCAGGAGAGCGGGTGTTTGTCCCTGTCTTTGTCCTTTTGGGGCCCTGGGGCCAGTGATCCTCAACGTTATGGTCGTGCCATTGTCCCCCTTTGATCCTTCTGGGTTTTGTAGTCTTTGTCGATCCGAAACATGAGGATGGTGCGCGCATCGCCTGCTCACCCTTGCAGGTCTCTTGTTCCTTTTTCCTGTGCATTGAAATCATACGCTAAAGCTTAAGATAATGCATTTATCGTCTGTTCATCCTTTTGGGGTTCTCAGTCCTTGTTGCTCCCAAACAAAGATCATTCGCTTGTGCCACTCTGGTGTCCTGGTCTTTCTAGTCCGGGCTGATCTGCAAAACTAAACTCATGCGGATGCGCCTGTCCTTTCTTCATCCTTCTGCTTCTCTTAGTCCGTATTGATCTTAGACAGCAAGATCATGCGCTTGTCCGTCTCCTATTCATCTGGTCTGTTAGTCCTGGTTGATCTTGATTGTTGAGATAATGCGCTTGTCCTCTCTCCATTCTTCTGGGTCTCTTGGTCCCTGCTGATTGTCAGCACTAAGGGTAAGATTCTGCGCTTGTTTGCTTTTCACCCTTGTGGGTCTCTTGGTCCTTGTTGATCCTCTACATGAAGATCGTGCGTTCGCCCACCTTTTTCATCCCTGGGACGGATGATTTCGGCTTTATATCCCATTTGTTTCCCAGTGCTTTTCCGTGTGTGGGGATTCTTTTGCCAAGATTTTGAATCCCATTTCTGCGGAGGCCGTTGTAATCCATGCTGATGTCATATTTAATTGTTTGGGGTCTTGTTTTTTTCGGAAGAGAAATTCGTTAAAATCCCTCACATGCGATCGCGGTCAAGCAGGATCTGGAGCGCTTTCAAGTTTCGCCGACATCCTGGAAGATTTGCTTGAACAAAATATGAACCAACCGACCGGCCAATGGTGCGCAAAAGAGCAAAGTTTTTTACTTCTCGCTTTTGATTTCGCTGCATGTTTTCGCCTTGTATGTGCAACCAGTGAACCGGCCAAAAAGTCTGAGAAAAGTCCTTTCTGGCCGTCCAGTGCTTTTGAAATTTCGCAGTCAAGTTTTCAGCCGCAGGCGGCAGAGTGGCATATCGGCATATCCCTCTTTGGCCTTGATTTCAAAGTAACATCAGTCTGCAGATGTCATTCATGTCCTAGTTTCATGATTTGGCTCAGAAAGGGTCAGGATGAATGAATTTAAACTTCAATGCTGAAAAAGGGCTTTCATGGGCTGCTGCTCTTCTATTTTTAAATAATCCTTGCCTTTGGGTCTGCCTCTTCAGCGATATTGTGCCATTGTCTTTTGACCATGCATCATGTTGATAAACCGTTTGATTCAAGATTTGATGCGTCATCCCAGTTTAAGGCCAGACCAGACCAGCATACGGTGCCGATTCTCGCACTCTTGTCCGCCATGAGCGATGAGTTTCTTCGGAAAATTGTACGAGTTTCTCGGCCGGAACAGCTGAAGATCGTCCCACTGACGTGGTCCCAAGGTCGTGAACCACTGGAGTCGCAAATGGAGAGCTACCCTATCCATGATGCACTCAGCATCTAGTTGGCGTGTCCCCCCTGAATGGCTGGAAAAGAGTGATGGTGATAGTCCGAACTAAAAATTGACACATGTTTGAACGGTCTATATTGACACACGGGGTATCCCAGAGACAGCTGCGCTTGTGTTTTCTTGTGTCCTCGGGGGCTGCTGCCACAGCTGTTTAAGTGTGGAGGCGACAGAAATCGCAAACATGATGGATGACGATGACGATGACAATGACGATCGCGATGTCCATGTCAATGTCAGTGTCGATGTCGATGCTGCCGCTGATGATGCTGCTGCTGCTGCTGATGATGATGATGATGATGGGGATGATGATGATGATGATGATGATGATGATGATGATGATGATGATGATGATGATGATGATGATGATGATGATGGCGATTGCGAAGAGAGTCCGAAGACGGACGTCAAGTTGTTTGACACGGACTTTGTATTTATTGACTCCAAATTGATGGACTATTGTAAGATGTTTCCATGTGTGAGACCGAGAAGGCTGCGATGATGGGCTATCTGCAGTTCAAGTTCGGATGTTGTCCCAAGGCAGTACACAGAGCTCTGGAAAGCGGTGATACGACCACCTCGTGATAATTATGAAATCAAGGCCGGCTCGGTGACGCTGATGGGGGAAAGCACTCCCTGGAGACAGTTTGACTGTGACCCTGAGCCAGGATTTGGGGCCTCCTGTCTTTAGCATTGAGCGCGATCCTCAGAGCAAAAACTTTGTAAGAGGTGGAAGTGTCCAGGGTCTTGTACTCTAAATTGATGGATTCCTTGAAGATGATCATTTTTGGCTGAGGATGTTGACACCCTAGTTTTACCTTTGCCCGCCAGGAATCGGACTTATCAACGAACAGACCTTTCGTTGAAGAACCCGAGAGGCCTCACGATAGTGTGCTAGGCTCAGTTGTCGAGCTGATGCATCCCTCCACTTGGTCATAAGCCATTGGCCAACCTTTCGACTGAACAGTACTGTTGTGTTAGTTGCTGGGTCAACTATGATTGGTCGTTGACTCATTGATCATACTTTTTCCCATGGGCCAGCCAGCTAGCCCTTCCCATCATGGGGACTGTGCTGTGAGGTGCAGCCACTTTGAGCCGATTGCTGCGTACGCCGCAAGCTGCTGCGTGGGGAAGTGAGGTTGTCCATCAATAGGATGCCAGGTATGCCCCATCCATTCCTAGCCATGCAGAGAAAAGCCAAGCAGCTTTGGGGCGCGGGTAGATGACCTGTGGAGACTCTACGCATTCGGTTTAGGATCCTTTTCTTAAATAGAATCGACAGTTGAGAGCAGATTTGATTCCTATAGGCATACACAGACTGGTGGCCCACTGATGGTCCGTGACAGCAGGGACCTTTCACAACAGATGACACGTTGCAGGGAAAGACCCTGTGAGCGACTTCCATGTGTGGTCTATTTGCACGGGAACTGCAGCAGTCGATTGGAGGCCAGTGCACCGACACCAACATGACTTGTGGCTTTGGAAAACCATCACTTCTGGGGTACACCATGGAAAAAGTCTGAGAATTCATGTCTCACCTATTCATGTCTCACCTATTCATGTTTCACCAATTCATGTATCACCAATTCATGTATCACTGACATTTCACTGACATTTCACTGACATTTCGCTGACATTTCACTGACATTTCACTGATATTCACCATCTCATCACTGATAGTTTAGCCTTGGCGAGTCCCAGGCCGTGAGCACCTTGCCTGTGCTGCTGCCTTTCAACATCACAGCCGAGATGCTCAGATCTGTCCCTGCCATTATGTTCTCCTGAAGAGGCTGTGTCTTCTCTCCCAAAATTGTGAATTTCTGGACATGTGGTTGTGCTCTGGCTGTATACAGACGAATGATTCGAAAACTGGGGAGGTTGGGTCCAGTGGGTTCTTCAGTGCTGCCCTTCGAGTCTCAAAACTGGCCTGGACGGAAGTGGCATTTTTATAGTCCACACTGTGCTAGTCTCGTGAGGTCTTTTGCCTGGACTTCGCCGGTTCTGGTCTCTCAGATGGAGAGTGCGCAGTGAATTGCGATTGCCCCATTTGTATCTGGCTTTGAAGCAATTGAATGGGAGCGGTATTGAAGTTTTAAAGATGCATTGAGATTTGTATTTTGAAGATTTCTTGCAGGTATTTGAGCCTTGGCTACTACGAAAGGGATGACCTGGCAGTCGTTGTGGATCATCTTCGAGAATCCAATCGCGTCACATGCATTGGTCGAAGGCTCAGAACTGCACGTGACATTTTGACATTTTCGTGGGGGTTGAAACGGGTGAAAGGCTAAGTGCACTCAGTGCAAATGGAGTTTCAATTGAAAACAACGAAGCTGAGATCTCTGTAAGAGCCACTAGAAACATCTCGAAACAGCTGAGATCTGTATAGATCTGTTAGCTCAGCTTGGTCTTGCTGGAAACTAACAGGTACTGTACGTGGGCTGACATGGAAACCACAGAGCCAGGTCTTTGGGGGCGCTCCATGGGTGCATCGACTGCCCTGCTGCATGCGGACCGTGCGCCTGCGACTGTAGGGGTCGTGGACACAGAAGTGGCTCAGTTGTGACAGTCGAATTTCGTTCTTTTTGTCAAAATCGATTTTGGGAGAAAATTATGGATATAGATTATAGATTATAGATATTTGTAGATTATAAATGTATTCAAATCTATGGAGTCCGGAAACTGTGACTTTTGGTTGATGAAACTGCAGTTATTTGGGTCAGTAAACAAGTCAAGCAAAGTCCTCTGTTCCACTGATTCAACCATTTTGTTCTGGGATTGTCTATGACATCGCTAGGCTGCTCTGTAGGTGGTGGCACCCTGCTCACTTTGCTATGGCAGGTGACCCTTCAATAGCAGGCCTCGTGTTGGACAGTCCGTTTTCAGACTTGAAGGCACGCCTTTCTTTTAGGGAGTGACTCTGTTGTTGTCATGGGCAGCATTTGGATTTGATACTGTATTCTTGTTCTTATTACCGATGAAAGCATTGTAGTTCCTCCTGCGACTACGGCAGTACTGTAAGTTCGTGTTTATTGAGTGGTGATTTGTAAGTATCCGTGTATGATACTGTGTGCGATGGTCATTCGTTTGTTGATAGGATTCTCTCAACATTTCATAAAGTGCAGGAAACACAAGGGGGGAAAGACCATTCTTATCCATGCGGCTAATATTGTCAGCGATGAGATAGAGTCTAACATAGAGATACACAGTGACTGCACAGCTCCTATTTTTCATCCCAGTTTCGGCTTAAGCAAAGACTGAAAGAGTTGCTGTCGCTGCGTAGCATCACTAGCCATGGTACGTTTGCTTTCCGTCGCTCTCCTGGGCTTGGTCCTCTTCTTGCCGGGCTATCCTGGATTTGTAGCACCATTTGCTCCACATGCAGTGCCACGCGTGGCGAGGCATGCGAACGAGCAGGTTCATGATGAGGGCGAGCGTCCAAACATCCCAGCATTTGTCTTGGCGATGGTGGCAGGTTTGGTGGTGGGCTTGGCTCCACCCAGCTGGGCCGGCACCGGTTCGGGCCGACCTGACTTTCAAGTGGTGAGGCCAGGCTACATGCAGGGCATTGACGCAGCAAATGCAGCAATTCGGCCCGGAGAGATCGACTATGTGACCCGATCTCGCATTGAAGCTGCACAGTTTCCTCAAGCCTTTGAAGAGCTTCAAAAGGCTGAGAAAAAGCTTCAAGAGGCACCCACCAAAGAGCAGAGAGTTGCAAACTACTGGAAGGGAGTGCAGGAGTACAAGAAGATTGCGGAGGTTCAGTCTTAAAGAAGGGCTGACCCGGGACACGTATTCGCACAGTCTTTCGTTTCAAGCTAATTCAAGGTTTGCGATGCAGTTCCAAGCTCCGTCTTAGCAACTTTCGCATGTCTTGGTCACACAGCAATGTGTAGCCAGTTTTCTTGATGAGACAGCGGTCAACCAGAAGGCACTGGCTCTTTACATTGACAGCCTCAGCACCTGCCTTGTTTCCTCCGCAGGAATCTGACAGAAAAGCCAAACACTCTGCTGTTTCACTGCTGCACGTAGCTGATTTCTGTCATCAAGGGCAGTTTGAGGTCTCAAAAGCATCTCTCGGATCGTCGGAGCCATTAGTATTTGTTGAGATCCGTTTTGACTCGAAGATTGGAGCAATAGTTTGAAGAGGTCGAATTCTTGGAGAGTTTAGGATTTTAGGGGGTAGCTCTCTGGCTATAAACAGTCCAGCTGTGGGCATCCCTTCGGGCATCCCTTGGGGCATCTCTTGGCGCCAGGTGCTTTGCGAAGAGCTGGTGGATGGCTACACCAACAGCCGCGTGCCGAGGTGGGTGACTGGAATCGCCCTGCAGATGGCAGCGGCCCCAGATGTTTGAGTCAGTTGGTGGAGGGCGCATGAACCATCTGGAGTTGCAAATATGTAATAGAGCTGTATTGATATGCACACCCGAATCATTATTTGTTATATACATGTTGGTGGAGCACGCGAACAACTTGGGGGATGCAACTCGTTATCACCGTAATTCCCACAAAGTGTTGCCGCTTCGCCCTTCAAACACAACGTCTCCCGGCAAGTTATCCACATTATCACTCAATTACGACCATAAGTTGACCCAGTGGTTGTGCCCCTGCTCAAGCTGTGGTGAAAACTTTGCAGCGAGGGCCAAAGAGAAAGCTGACTGTAGGAGTGGACTGTGAATAGGCGTAATGGGAAATCCAGCTGTTAATAGCTGGTGAATAAGTAGCTGGGGAATAAATCAAGTGAAGCGACTTACTTATTCAAATCTCATTCATCTAAGGCTGCCTTAGGCTGCTTGACTGATAGATCTTGAGCTTAACTGGTCTCCCATGGCGCCCTGGCGCTGCTATGAGGTGCGAAGCTCCATCAGCACTCACGCTGACTTCGACATCTACGACCTGGCTCCAGTGCGGTAGGAAGCCTCAGCACGACTCCGTGACAGGAAGCCGTGAGACATCAGCAGATCATAGAAAGGAAGCCTCAGGAAGACGTAGGAAGCCTCAGGAAGACGTAGGAAACCTCAGGAAGACGTAGGAAGACTTAGGAAGACTTGGGAATGATCAAGCAACAGGTTCATTGGATTTCATGGCAGCATTTTTCTCTCAGCTTTGCGATGATGGTACCGATGAACCCGACGCCAGGGGGTTGATCAATTTGAGGATCAATACTTTGGGGGACCCCGCAGGGCCCCGCATCACATCATTGACATTTCCATTTTAGTAACTTTACATTTTTCTACTGTAAGATTTTCAGATTAGAGCATTTATCATATTTCTGCCAAAGAAAATTGTTTTCAATTTCCATTTTACATTTTAGGTTTGAGAGAGGAACCCTTGCTTCGTGCATCAACGAGTGCTGGTAGTTGCAGCAACGTTGTTGAGGCATGTGTCGCGATCATTCATTCCTGCACTTTTCACAGCAGCGTGCAACTGACCTGATTGTTGCTTCCTGCGTGAAGTTGGCGCCATTGGTAGCACTGTGGCATGGCATAGTATGAACCACGATCCCAGAAATCAGCGAACTATAATTGTGTCAATGAGCATTCATCTATCACCTGTTTTAGAACATGAACATCGAATGCTTGTCAGTAAACCTACATGCTGCCATGTAGGTAGCATGTTCATTTCCCTTAGCATTTCCCGCTTGTAAGTAGCTCCGAAGTTTGTGGCAAGACTTGAAGCTGCAACATAGTTGCAGCGCATCATTGGCGCAAGGTACAATGATCACTTCATCCAACCACACCATGCGAAGGAGCTACACGCAGCCTATGCAGGGGACAAGGTGCACCCGAGATATGGTAGCTTGAAACTTGACACATACAGATACGATGCACATAGGTGGATGCCGAAAAATAAGATTGTATCAAACTTGTAATATAGATATTCTGTGTTTTGTTTTGACACCCTGAGTCTTGCCGTAATTATAACTGTCTGGAGTTCGTGGCTCTGACAGAACTTCATCATGGTCGAGGGGGATCACAACACCTCTCGATCGAAGTTCTTCATGGATTCGGTCTCCATCTTCTTTTTCAACACCTTGCAGGCCTGGTCAGTGCAAACAGAATAGTTAAGAGATGTTAGGAGGATCTCGGATTGAGACTGAAGACTTCCTCACAATGCCTCTTGCTATTTTCATGTTGTGGATTGTCGACTTTCGGCAACAGCCACAAAGCTATGGGAGTTGTTGAGACGCTGCTGTAGGTTTTATATTTTGCAGGTGGTTGTAAGATGGGAAACATAACACTGACCAACTCTTTTCACTATGATTTGTTGCATTTGAGAGAACATTACATAGCATTGATTTGAGGACCAAATCATTACATTGCCGCGTTTGTGGTGGCAGTTGTGGTTGTGCTTGTTGTTTCCGATTTTGCTAGCATCGCCGCTGATTATATCAAGTTGCTGTGTATACTTTTGGCCTGTTGAGCACCACTCAGTCGGTAGCTGCAGATTAATTGTCGTTGAACTCCGGAATACATGGTTTGACTCAGTTGACTGATTGACAAGTTACCAATTCGATGGTTTTCTGAGAATTTTTCTGTGAATCCATCGGTGTTTATAGCGTTTACCAACCTGTGGTTGCTATGGCCCGAGTTTTCACAGCTGGTCCGACTGTCTGCAGTGCGATATGCTGGCCAAGGGCGAGGCACAGGTCTGTGTGGGGACAGTGGAACAAGCTGTGCCTGTGCACCAGGGATAAATTGTGCTGTTTCCTTGGAGTCATTGGGGCTGGTTTGGGGGTCATGTTTGGACAAAGTCCACCTTAAAAAAATTCAGGGGTGCCATACCGCTAGCAGGCCTAAGCTGGCGGCCTGGCTACGGATGTCCAAGATTTTTAGTCGGTGCACAAGAGAGAATATCACCAGCATTCACCAACAATTATCCCGATGACTCGAATTTTTGTTTCTCTGTCAGAGATGTTTTCGGGTGACATCCATTGCTTTGTTGGAGTTTGAGTATCCTTGGTGTAACTCGGTATGGCTTGCCGGGGGTGGTAGCTCACAGCCAGCTTGAACCTTCCACGCGAAGATTGGACGCGATCATCCCAGACAGACATCGCTACACAGACAGGTTAACCGTCGCTTTCAGCAAGGATCTGAGCTGCCACAAAGGATGGCACCTGTCGCACTGCGGGGTACCCCTTGGGCACCGAAGATTGAGATGGTACCCCTGTGTTGCCACTGCGAGGCGAGCTCCGTGGCCAGAGATGTGTTCTCAAGGCGTTCGTCCTGGCAGAACCAGATGGGTTGATAAAAGGGGTGTCATTTGAGGGGAAGTCATGAAGTTAGTCTACTGCATAACATTCTAAAATATTCTGAAGCTATGTTCTCATAATTCATTCTTCCTTTTTTTCTTGCCCCATTTCGTTCATCTAGGATACCCGACGTATGCCTGTTGAGATACTGTATCAGGATGGCAGAGAATTATGGCTCTTAATGAGAGTCGCCAGTTTGCCAAAGTTGAGCCAGAAACGATTTGCCCTGGTTCAAATGAGCAGGCAAAAAGCTAGCATAGGCTAGTTATGAGCGATCAGAAATCGTTCTGGGGTACTGCACTGTCTCCATTTTGGGATCTATCAAGTGATGCAGCCAGTGCCACCATAAGAGGATGGTCACCTGGTAACGGTGATTTGGGGATGATGACTGGGGATGCGATGCCATCAATGCCCGAAGCGCGAGCCAGAGTTTCTTCCAGATTTCCATGACCAACAATTATGTCAAGGACAAAACTACAGAAGCAAACAGTGGCGGACTAATCAGTCTCCCTTGCTGACGGCTGATGCTTTTGCGGGGCTGTTCAAATCCCAACATGAACCAACAGGAGTTTGGGATTCTTGTTCTTTTTCTCCTTGTTCTCGTCGTCGTGATGGTGGTGGTGGTGGTGGTGGTTGTGGTGGTTGTGGTGGTTGTGGTGGTTGTGGTGGTTCTGGTGGTTGTGGTGGTTGTAGTAGTAGTAGTAGTAGTAGTAGTAGTAGTAGTAGTAGTAGTAATAGTAATAGTAGTGGTAGTGGTAGTAATAGTAGTAGTGGTAGTAGTAGTAGTAGTAGGAGTAGTAGGGTAGGAGTAGTAATAGGAGTAGTAGTAGTAGTAGTAGTAGTAGTAGTAGTAGTAGTAGTAGTAGTAGTAGTAGTAGTAGTAGTAGTAATAGTAATAGTTGTAGTAGTAGCAGCAGGAGTAGTAGTAGTAGTAGCAGTAGTAATAGTAGTTGTAGTTGTAGTTGTAGTTAGTAATAGTAGTAGTAGTAGTAGTAGTAGTAGTAGTAGTAGTAGTAGTAGTCGTAGTAGTAGTAGTAGTAGTAGTAGTAGTAGTAGTAGTAGTAGTAGTAGTAGTAGTAGTAATTGTAGTTGTAGTTGTAGTTGTAGTTGTAGTTGTAGTTGGAGTAGTTGTAGAAGTTGTAGTAGTTGTAATAGTTGTAGTAGTTCTAGTAGTTGTAGTAACTGTAGTTATTGTTGTTGTGGTTGTGGTTGTTGTTGTGGTTGTTGTTGTTGTTGTTGTTGTTGTTGTTGTTGTGGTTGTGGTTGTGGTTGTTGTTGTTGTTGTTGTTGTTGTTGTGGTTGTGGTTGTTGTGGCTGTTGTTGTTGTTGTTGTTGTTGTGGTTGTGGTTGTTTTTGTTGTGGTTGTTGTTGTTGTGGTTGTTGGTTGTTGTGGTTGTTGTGGTTGTTGTGGTTGTTGTGGTTGTTGTGGTTGTTGTGGTTGT